>CAWUFW010027023.1:0-29417 GCA_963921515.1 Calotriton arnoldi | reverse complement strand
GATTACATCATCCTTGTGATAGAGTGGCAGACCTCCTCTCACCCTAATATAACCTTTGATACACACACTCAAAAATACAAACTAACATTTTCAAAACAATGGACATACCAATACCAGTTACAACACACCTATTCAGAAATTCCAAGATCTACACACACATCCACTCATTCACCAACAGTCCCTATACAGTCACTCATACATGTACTCACTCATCATATGTACTCATACACCTATACATCATGTTACACACCGCCACTCATCCATAGAGTTACTCACACACATAGTCACACATGCAAACAAAGTATCAAACATCCATTTACTTGCATATACAGTTATACACACACTACCACACTTACTTCTACAGAAACTTACACATACTTACTCTCTTAAACAATCACTTATAGAAACACCTACTTATTTGTACAGGAACTCTTCCAATCTCTCACTCTCACATATACTCACTTATATACACCAATACTCACATATACTAGTTTAAAACATATGTAGTTACTCATAAAGACACTATTGAGACAGTCATTCACTCACTAACACACCCATACACATACTCATCCACCTATACAGTCCTGCACACATGCTGTCTTCAACACATACAAACAGTGAGTCACTCATTCATGCATCTATGCACTAAGTAATACCCCCACCGAACCATACAGACACTCAGACACTCATACTGATAGTCAAAAAGCCAACTAATAACCCATATAAACACTCATGTAGCTACTCACCAACCCATGCAGCCACTTATACACAAAGTGAGAGACTGATACAGATATTTTCATATTTAAACATTACTCACTAACCCATGTATTCACTAAGATACACTTAGTTATACAATCAATTTTACAAAAAAATCATCCATTTAGACACTTATATACCCATTTATTCTTCCATCGACCTTGAAATATACATATATAAAACATATTTAATTTTCAGAAAAACACACATTCACTGGATGATGTCATCAGTGATGTCATGAGTGATGTCATTTGAGATGTCATGAGTGGGCGGGCGCGCGAGTTATAGTTAGCTGAACTAACTATAACGGGGAATTTCTATGGTTTTGTACGAGTGAAATGTCAACTAACTATAACGCCCCTGAAACCTATGGTTTTTTCAGTGAATTTCTAAGGTTTTTTAAATGCTAATTTCTAACTATAACGTGCTTGAAACCTATGGTTTTTTCAGTGAATTTCTAAGGTTTTTTTAAATGCTAATTTCTAACTATAACGTGCCTGAAACCTATGGTTTTTTCAGTGAATATATATATATTTATTATACTATGTATAGATGTGAAAATGTCTCGGTCCCCTGTTTGCCTCCGTGGCACGGAAAAATGGGTGGAACTGACGTCAGCACGCCAACGAGGTCCTCTTATGGCTCCGATGACGTCATACGGTGTCGCGAGCGGAGCCGTGCTATTATGACGTCCTCGTTGACGTGGGAGAGTTAGGAAAGAATTTCCGTGGAATGCTGGTGCAGGGGATATTCACCTAAGTGTTCAGGCTAGTCCTTTGGGAGCAACTGTTTATGTTGCCACTCCAGAAACCGAAACCAGTGATCCGAGGGCAGATGCCCTGCAGATGGCACACGAGGTGGGGTGCCCAGTCGTGTGCACCGGCGGGGCAGCGAAGTGACAAGCACCACAACCCACAAAAAAGGTAACGAGGGCACTGAATAACACAGGATCTTCTCTTTGTATCTGGCAGGAACAACGAAGTTAAAATGCCCTAGTACCAAAATGTAGAATTAGTGCTACAACGGTCTTCAAGAGGACCTGCGATGCCGCTTCTGCCTCCCATACCCTGGAGGTGGCACATGGGTCACGCGGTACGGTCATACTGCGGTGGGACGCACACTCGTTGACCTCTCATGGCACTGCTCCACACTTCAGGGAGGACGCTTTCCATCAGCTATGTTTTCTGATGACATGTCGCGCCGGCCCCGTCCAACAACAGAACTCCTTTAGATCCAAACAGACTCTTCCACTCTCTCACCGGAAGTGAAACCAGGCCACGCGGACACTTTCACAATACAACAGCCGGGAATGCACTTTTTGGTAAAAAAACCACATTCCTTCCTTCTAATTAATCAAATAAACGTCTCACTGAAGAAAGGGGCCAGCTTCGATCGGTAAACAGCCATTACAACGACTTTTTTACTTTGCGATACCATTACAGCGCATGCAGTACCACGCATGCGTTGTACATCACGAAGTCATTACTACGCATTTTTTAGAACGCATGGTCATTTACCACGCATGCCTTTACAACAAATTTTGTTGTAAAGGTATGTCTGGTAAATGACCATGCGTTCTAAAAAACATGTAGACGATCCATGTCGTTGTAAGGAAACAGAGGCTGTTCCGTTTCCTCACAACGACGTGCACCGCCCCTCAGAGATGACGTGAAGCAGGAACCACGAGGAGAGAGGAACCACGAGGAGTGAGAGGTAAGGGGGATTGGGCATGGGGTGGGGGTTTCTTTTCTAGGGTTTAGGGTAGTGCAGTGGTGTTTGGGTGGTATAGGGGGTAGTGCTGGGGGTAGTGTTTTAGGGTTTAGGGTAGTGCAGTGGTGTTTGGGTAGTGTAGAGGGTCGTGCTGGAGGTAGTGTTTTAGGGTTTAGGGTAGTGCAGTAGTATAGGGGGTCGTGCTGGGGGTAGTGTTTTAGGGTTTAAGGTAGTGCAGTGGTGTATGGGTAGTGTAGGGGGTCGTGCTGGGGTAGTGTTTTAGGGTTTAGGGTAGTGCAGTGGTGTTTGAGTAGTGTAGGGGGTCATGCTGGTGGTAGTGTTTTAGGGTTTAGGGTAGTGCAGTGGTGTTTGTGTAGTGTAGGGGGTCATGCAACTCTGGGCAATAGCTTGCTTAATCTTCCCGACGGCCCCCAGCGCCGGGATGCCTTCGGGTAGCTGTTCGCGCTTTACAAATACTGGATTTAATTTAATTTAATTTTAATTTAATGCTGGGGGTAGTGTTTTATGGTTTAGGGTAGTGCAGTGGTGTTTGGGTAGTGTAGGGGGTCGTGCTGGGGGTAGATTTAGGGTTTAGGGTAGTGCAGTGGTGTTTGGGTAGTGTAGGGAGTCGTGCTGGAGGTGGTGTTTTAGGGTTTAGGGTAGTGCAGTGGTGTTTGTGTAGTGTAGGGGGTTGTGCTGGGGGTAGTGTTTTAGGGTTTATGTTAGTGCACTGGTGTTTGGGTAGTGTAGGGGGTAGTGCTGGGGTAGTGTTTTAGGGTTTAGGGTAGTGCAGTGGTGTTTGTGTAGTGCTGGGGGTAGTGTTTTAGGGTTTAGGGTAGTGCAGTGGTGTTTGGGTAGTGTAGGGTTCATGCTGGGGGTAGTGTTTTAGGGTATGGCAGTGGTGTTTGGGTAGTGTAGGGGGTCGTGCTGGGGGTCAATTTAGGGTAGTGCAGTGGTGTTTGTGTTGTGAGGGGGTCGTGCTGGGGGTAGTGTTTTAGGGTTTAGAGTAATGCAGTGGTGTTTGTATAGTGTAGGGGGTTTAGGGTAGTGCAGTGGTGTTTGTGTAGTGTAGGGGGTAGTGTTTTAGGGTTTAGGGTAGTGCAGTAGTGTTTGTGTAGTGTAGGGGGTCATGCTGTGGGTAGTGTTTTAGGGTTTAGGGTAGTGCAGTTGTGTTTGTGTAGTTTAGGGGTCGTGCTTTAGGGTATAGGGTAGTGCAGTGGTGTTTGGGTAGTGTAGGGGGTCATGCTGGGGTTAGTGTTTTAGGGTTTAGGGTAGTGCAGTGGTGTTTGGGTAGTGTAGGGGATCGTGCTGGGGGTAGTGTTTTAGGGTTTAGGGTAGTGCAGTGGTGTTTGTGTAGTGTGGGAGGTCATGCTGGGGGTAGATTTAGGGTTTAGTGTAGTGCAGTGGTGTTTGGGTTGTGTAGGGAGTCGTGCTGGGGGTAGTGTTTTAGGGTTTAGGGTAGTCCAGTGGTGTTTGTGTAGTGTAGGGAGTCGTGCTGGGAGTAGTGTTTTAGGGTTTAGGGTAGTGCAGTGGTTTTTGGGTAGTGTAGGGGGTCGTGCTGGGGGTAGTGTTTTAGGGTTTAGGGTAGTGCAGTGGTGTTTGTGTAGTTTAGGGGGTCATGCTGGGGGTAGTGTTTTAGGGTTTAGGGTAGTGCAATGGTGTTTGGGTAGTGTAGGGGGTAGTGCTGGGGTAGTGTTTTGGGTTTACGGTAGTGCAGTGGTGTTTGTGTGGTGTAGGGGGTCATGCTGGGGGTAGGGTTTTAGGGTTTAGAGTAGTGCAGTGGTGTTTGTGTAGTGTAGGGGGTAGTGTTTTATGGTTTAGGGTAGTGCAGTGGTGTTTGTGTACTGTAGGGGGTCGTGCTGGGTTCTAGTGTTTTAGGGTTTAGGGTAGTGCAGTGGTGTTTGGGCAGTGTAGGGGGTCGTGCTGGGGGTAGTGTTTTTGAGTTTAGGGTAGTGCAGTTGTGTTTGGGTAGTGAAGGGGGTCGTGCTGGGGTAGTGTTTTAGGGTTTAGGGTAGTGTAGTTGTGTTTAGGTAGTGAAGGGGGTCGTGCTGGGGGTAGTGTTTTAGGGTTTAGGGTAGTGCAGTGGTGTTTGTGTAGTGTAGGGGGTCATGCTGGGGGTAGATTTAGGGTTTAGGGTAGTGCAGTGGTGTTTGTGTAGTGTAGGGGGTCGTGCTGGGGTAGTGTTTTAGGGTTTAAGGCAGTGCAGTGGTGTTTGTGTAGTGAAGGGGTCGTGCTGGGGGTAGTGTTTTAGGGTTTAGGGTAGTGCAGTGGTGTTTGTGTAGTGTAGGGGTTGTGCTGTGGGTAGATTTAGGGTTTAGGGTAGTGCAGTGGTGTTTGGGTAGTGTAGGGAGTTGTGCTGGTGGTAGTGTTTTAGGGTTTAGGGTAGTGCAGTTATGTTTGGGTAGTGTAGGGTGTCGTGCTGGGGGTAGTGTTTTAGGGTTTAGGGTAGTGCAGTGGTGTTTGGGTAGTGGAGGGGTAGTGTTTTAGGGTTTAGGGTAGTGCGCCCAACCAGCCACAATATCCGTGGACAAAGGGGATCCTGACTCTTTGGAACGCTCCGTCAATTGAATAATTTGGGTCAAGGGCCCTACCACGTCCAAGACCTATCAATTCCTTTCTTGGGATCCCTCATATACTTGGAGAAAAAGGTACATAGTTTCTCATCAATTTCAGGTGTGTGTGCCACCTTCCCCTTCAGTGAGGGCCTGGGGCATTCTCCCCTCATCCTATTCCTGACCTCCCTTTCAAGGGGTTGATGGATTTTCCCCACCACATACTCTGCCACTTTGGCGTCAGGTGTCCACTCCGCTGACCTAGGATGGTAAATTTGGGTAGGCTCGAACATGTCCGAGTGGACCCCGTCCCCAACCGGGGACTGAGAGGAGTGGGACTCTGGACGCCAGGGACGCCCCGAGTCCTTATCCTCATCGGAGGAGAAATCGTCCTCCGATACACCCTCTCCCTCTAAGGGAAACCCGCCGTCGGGGTCTACAATAGTGGTGACAGTGTCGCAATTTTCTCTGGGCCCCTCCTCCTCCCGGCAGGGTGCATGTTTTAGCGTTCGCGCACTCTTGAGGAAGGTCTCCGTAAGTTTATCAAATCCTTCCAAGTGCCCCGCGTTATGCTTAACGGCCCTCTTATTCCCCATCTGGGAGCTACTGGGACCCGCCACCACCAGATCTGGGTCACTGAACACCCCAGGGATGCTTTTCGACAGCTTATCAACCTGATCCCTAAGAGGAGCCAGCGCCTAGAAATAGCCAGAGAGAGGGCTTGGTCCACTGCTGGAGGGAGAAGTTGGGGGCCATTCCTCCTCCACTTCCTGGTAGGAGGAGTAAAAATGGTCTTCTGGAGAAGACATGATAGCAGAGGGTGTGAGCACAGAACAAATGCCCTTAAAATCCTTAAGGCAGCCCCCTCGCCGGTGCTCCAACAGCTGGGCTTTCCCGAAGCTGTTATGAGAATAGACTGAGGTGCAATACCAATTACCACCACCAGTTGGCGCTGGTCACTAACGTGGCCGTGTGGGGAAATCACCGCGTAGCGGTGTCAAAATTAGGCGAGGGTTGGTCGGGAATCAAGCGGACACTAAAGGAGTGACCGGATTCCCAAACGCGCTAAAGACCAGCGGGAGCGCTCGACGGAGCTGCCTCGCTCGGACCAGACGCGCCTGACAGGATCTCACCGCGCGCAGAGCACACAGCGGGAGAAACTGCGAGGGGGAGAACGCGCTCGGGCAAGAGCCTGCTGCGCAGGGAATATGAAACAATACCAAGGCAATAATGCTAATAACGTGCACAAGAAACCGCTATACAAACAGCAACAACGTCAGATTAAGCCAAGAATGTAAGGAATGCACTTAACTGACGAGCAGTGAAGAAAGAGGAAGCGGAAGGGACGTCACGATATTATATACGATGGACTGTGATATGATTGGACTATAGTTGCCTTGGAGACTACCCCCTAATGGTTCATGGGTTGTGTAGTCTTTTGTTTAATAATTGTTGTGTTAAGTTTTCTTTGAACTGCTATGCAAATAAAGTGAGGAAAGATATGCATAATCCTCGCCTCCGTCCTGCCATAGAATTCATTAAACTTTATTTGATCTGATTTAGAAACATAGATCATAAAAGTGTACATAAAAACAGTAAATCCTCTTTCCTAATACAATACAGTGAGAATTAATTAAAACCAGTAGGTAAAAACGGGTGTTACAAAGCCCGGTTCAGAGCAACTTCAGGTTAACAGAATCGTAAAGGTCAATGTTTCGCAAGATCAATCTCATGTACTTCGTGCAAAATACGCAATAAGGGGTCCAAGTAAGATGTAACGCTCCAATACCTGACCAGTTTGCACTATATAAAACTGCAGAAAAACTAAAAATAAAAAGTGTTTTGCACACTTCTGTCATTGGGCTATATGTGGGCTACATCTGGGTGATATTTGTGCTACATTTGGGCTCTTTTTTCTCTGGTGGCCATCTTGGGAGACTTATTTGTTATGAAGTTTCCTAATTTCGTCATTTACTGCAGTCTCCTCAGTAGGAAATGCTTTCAGTTTTTTACTTTGATTCCATCAAGAAGGCATTCAGATGTGTCACACATTTGCCATAAATTCAGAATGTTAGCACTCTAGTTGTTCATTAGATCACTGTAGTAAAGCTACTGCTCACCAGGGAGTTAACTGGAAGTCTACTGCTGGTATTGAAAGTGATTGTTTCAGTCTGCATGTCAGAATTTTCTAATGAAATAGAAGAGGATTTGAGATCTCACTTAAAACATGCCCTAAATTTTCTTTCTGCAGCACTAACCATAATTTCTATGGCAAAATGAACCCCCTCATTTTGTTCCTTTTTAAATTAAATGTTTTAAGTGTTACCAGTTTATTTCAATCAAGATGGCTTCAGGTGTGCCATACTTTTGTCATAAGTAAGGCTGTTAGCACTCTAGTTGTTCTTTAGAACACTCTGGGAAGCTGCAGTAGAACACAAAGGCATCAACTGACAGGCTGCTCCTGTTGAAATATAACAGGAAGATATTTGAGATCTCACTTAAAACATGTCCTAATTTTTCTTTCTACAGCACTAACCATAATTTCTATGACAAAATGAACCCCCTCATTTTGTTCCTTTTTAAATTAAATGTTTTAAGAGTTACCAGTTTATTCCAATCAAGATGGCTTCAGGTGTGCCATACTTTTGTCATAAGTAAGACTGTTAGCGCTCTAGTTGTTCTTTAGAACACTCTGGGAAGCTGCAGTAGAACACAAAGGCATCAACTGACAGGCTGCTCCTGTTGAAATATAACAGGAAGATATTTGAGATCAAACTTGAAACATGTCCTAATTTTTCTTTCTACAGCACTAACCATAATTTCTATGACAAAATGAACCCCATCATTTTGTTCCTTTTTAAATTAAATGTTTTAAGTGTTACCAGTTTATTCCAATCAAGATGGCTTCAGGTGTGCCATACTTTTGTCATAAGTAAGGCTGTTAGCACTCTAGTTGTTCTTTAGAACACTCTGGGAAGCTGCAGTAGAACACAAAGGAATCAACTGACAGTCTCTGCCCTTGTTGGATATACATGTTTTACTGAGAATGTCAGACTTCATTCTCACATGACTGAGAAAGATAATGTGAATTTACAGAAAATATGCTCTCATTTTAGCTTCTGGAGCACCTTCCAAAACTGTATGGGACAAGCATGTGAAAATAGTTTTCTCTCAAACATGATTCATGATGTCCCAGCAGAAGGTTTTTCACATGGTAAAATCATCTTAGAACACACCACAATTCCTGAAATTAGTATGGTACCATCAACAAATGAATTCTAATGTAACTAAAGTCTGTTATCACCCTTTATAGTTCTCCTTTTGGTAACCCTCAAAATCTTCGATTCACTACAATGCATTTCAATGGGGTACTATCATTTATATTGGTCCCAAGATGGCTGCCAGCAATTCCAGGATGAAGTGCTGACAGCCAATCAGATCTCACGATGACATGTGTGGTTAGGCTCCGCCCAGATATATATGTGTTTTTACTTTTGAATTTCTCCGCAACTACTGAACGGATTTACACCATTTAAAAAAAAGGTCGCTTTCTGAACCAAGCACTACCTTTTTGCCAAATTTGGTGGTGTAATTCCGTTCAGCAGTTCGGGCTGTAGCCGTGTCTAAAATTTCCTATGGGAATTAACATGGAGAAAACACGTTTTGGGACCCCTCTTTTTCTCGGCCCTTGCTTGCCGAATCACCCCGAAACTTTCAGGATGGGAGCAGACCGGAGCGCCCCACAAGTTTTGAAAATTTCGCGAAGATTCATCAACCGGCGCCAAAGTTATTGGAAATAGAATGTTGCGAATTTCCTATGGAAAATAGGTCCTAACTATAACTATATACTGGCGACCGCCAGTAGATAATATATATATATATATTCACTGAAAAAACCATAGTTTTAGGGACAGTTATAGTTACTTGGACATTGCACTCGTACAAAACCCGTGAAATTCCCCCTTTATAGTTAGTTCAGCTAACTATAACTCGCGCCCGCAATGCACTGCTGATGACGTCACATATTACATCACTCATGACATGGTCAGTGACATCACTGATGACATCACTGATGACATCTCAAATGACATCACTGATGACATCATCCAGTGACTGTGTGTTTCTCTAAAGTTTAAATATTTTTAATATATATAGGAAAAGACGTATTGAAGAATGAGTGGGTGTGTAAGTGTCTGTATGGATGATTTAGTAGGTGCGTGACTGACTGTATAAGTGAGTGATTTAACGTATCTTACTGAATGCATGGGTTAGTGACTAAACTGGGTGAATGTCTGTATCCGTCTGTCTGTTGCTGTGTAAGTGGCTGCATGTGTTTGTGAATAGCTACATGAGTGTCTATATGAGTTATTGAATGCTTGTCTGAGTATCTGTATGGGTGCCTGAGTGTTTGTGTGGGAGGGGTGTGTGCAACTCTGTGCATAGATGTGTGAGTGGGTGATTCACTGGGTGGATGGTTTCAAGAGTGTATCTGTGATAGACTGTATGGGTGGGTAAGTGTGTGTAAGAGTGTGTTAGTGAGTGAATGTATGTCCCAGTGGTACATGTGTGAGTAACTACATATGTGAAAGGCAGTATATATGTGTGTTGGAGTATATAAATAGCTATAAGCAAGAGTGAGTGATTGTGATAGTGGCTGTATGGATGAGTGTGTGCTTGTATCAGTGATTGTATAAGAGCGTAACAATGTGCTACTATTTGTATGAGTAAGTGAGCTGGTGTGTGTATAACTGTATAGGTGAGTAAATGGCAGTGTGTTTAATTATTTGCATGACTGACTAGGTGTGTGAGTATCTCTATGGATGAGTGGCGTTGTTTGAGTGTCTATATAGGAGTAAGAGTGCATATGATAGTCCTGTACTGAGTGACCGTAAGTATGAGTGACTGTACGGGTGAGTGAGTGGATGTGTGTGTGTAGACCTAAGAATCAGTGAGTGGGTATGTAGTTATTGGTGTTGGAGTGTCTATGGTTTTGCGAATGGCAGTCTGTAATTTAGAGTGGGTGTATCAAAGGTTATATTAGGGTGTGAGGAGGTGCATCAGATTATCACGTGGATGATGTCATCAGTGATGTCATTTGAGATGTCATCAGTGATGTCATCAGTGATGTCACTGACCATGTCATGAGTGATGTAATATGTGACGTCATCAGCAGTGCATTGCGGGGCGCGAGTTATAGTTAGCTGAACTAACTATAACGGGGGAATTTCACGGGTTTTGTACGAGTGCAATGTCCAAGTAACTATAACTGTCCCTAAAACCTATGGTTTTTTCAGTGAATTTCAAAGGTTTTTTAAATGCTAATTTCTAACTATAACGTGTCTGAAACCTATGGTTTTTTCAGTGAATTTCAAAGGTTTTTTAAATGCTAATTTGTAACTATAACGTGTCTGAAACCTATGGTTTTTTCAGTGAATTTCAAAGGTTTTTTAAATGCTAATTTCTAACTATAACGTGCCTGAAACCTACGGTTTTTTCAGTGAATTTCAAAGGTTTTGTAAATGACAATTTTTAAATGTATTAATTGTTATATTAATTTTTTTCATACTGATTTACTACATTTTTAGAAACAATTTTTTTTTACATATTTTATTTTTTAAATTACATTGTAATTACATTATACATTACATTACAAAAATACTTTCTCAGAATGAATTACTTTAGTTTAAATACTTTGCAGATAGGCAATAGACTTTTAAGTACAGTAGTTACAGTTGTTGCAATGGGCAACACATTTTCAAACACAATGCAACATTCAGCTCAATGTGAATTTCTAGTTAAATGCAATTAGTTACTTTATGGATTACTTTTGTAACCACAGGACTGGATCCTAGATTCAGTCCTGGTACATCTCCTGTAAACAGTTGAGTAAAAGCGTTTTGGTTACAGTCGTGATTTTTAAGGAATATTATTGTATTTTAAAAGTTGACACTTAGAAACTTTTTCTCATAGAATCACCAATGTTATCCTATGGAAGGAAATTCACTTAGCAGGTAAAAACTGTTATCGTTACTTTTTCTTACTCAGTGTTGGATCCTGCATCCAGCACTGGTGCATCTCCTGTAAACAGTTGAAAAAATGCGTTTAAGTCATACAGGCGATTTTTAAGGAATATTTGTAGTTTGTGAAAATCAACACTTTGAAACTTTTTGCTGAAAACCAGTCAATCTTAGCCTATGAAGGAAATTCAAGTTACCGGTAAGTACGGTTAAAATTACTTTTGAGGATCAGTACTGGGCTGAAAGATGCAGCACTGAGGTCTCTCCTGATAACAGGTGAGTAAATCGGAATTCGTATTTCGGCTGATTTTAGAGGAATATTTTAAAGTTCCAAAACTCCACACTTAGAAGAATTTCCAAGTGAAACCAGTCAATGTTAGCCTATGGAAGGAAATTCAAGTTACTGGTAAGTACGGTTAAAATTACTTTTCAGGAGCAGTATTGGGCTGAAAGATGCAGCACTGAGGTCTCTCCTGATAACAGGTGAGTAAATCAGAATTCGGATTTCGGCTGATTTTAGAGGAATATTTGTATGTTTCAAAAATCAATACTTAGAAACTTTTTCAGCAAAAAGCAGGCAATGATATCCTATGGAAGGAAATTCAAGTTACTGGTAAGTACGGTTAAAATTACTTTTGAGGATCAGTACTGGGCTGAAAGATGCAGCACTGAGGTCTCTCCTGATAACAGGTGAGTAAATCGGAATTCGTATTTCGGCTAATTTTAGAGGAATATTTTAAAGTTCCAAAACTCCACACTTAGAAGAATTTCCAAGTGAAACCAGTCAATGTTAGCCTATGAAGGAAATTCAAGTTACCGGTAAGTACGGTTAAAATTACTTTTCAGGAGCAGTATTGGGCTGAAAGATGCAGCACTGAGGTCTCTCCTGATAACAGGTGAGTAAATCAGAATTCGGATTTCGGCTGATTTTAGAGGAATATTTGTATGTTTCAAAAATCAATACTTAGAAACTTTTTCAGCAAAAAGCAGGCAATGATATCCTATGGAAGGAAATTCAAGTTACTGGTAAGTACGGTTAAAATTACTTTTGAGGATCAGTACTGGGCTGAAAGATGCAGCACTGAGGTCTCTCCTGATAACAGGTGAGTAAATCGGAATTCGTATTTCGGCTAATTTTAGAGGAATATTTTAAAGTTCCAAAACTCCACACTTAGAAGAATTTCCAAGTGAAACCAGTCAATGTTAGCCTATGAAGGAAATTCAAGTTACCGGTAAGTACGGTTAAAATTACTTTTCAGGAGCAGTATTGGGCTGAAAGATGCAGCACTGAGGTCTCTCCTGATAACAGGTGAGTAAATCAGAATTCGGATTTCGGCTGATTTTAGAGGAATATTTGTATGTTTCAAAAATCAATACTTAGAAACTTTTTCAGCAAAAAGCAGGCAATGATATCCTATGGAAGGAAATTCAAGTTACTGGTAAGTACGGTTAAAATTACTTTTGAGGATCAGTACTGGGCTGAAAGATGCAGCACTGAGGTCTCTCCTGATAACAGGTGAGTAAATCGGAATTCGTATTTCGGCTAATTTTAGAGGAATATTTTAAAGTTCCAAAACTCCACACTTAGAAGAATTTCCAAGTGAAACCAGTCAATGTTAGCCTATGAAGGAAATTCAAGTTACCGGTAAGTACGGTTAAAATTACTTTTCAGGATCAGTACTGGGCTGAAAGATGCAGCACTGAGGTCTCTCCTGATAACAGGTGAGTAAATCGGAATTCGTATTTCGGCTGATTTTAGAGGAATATTTTAAAGTTCCAAAACTCCAAACTTAGAAGAATTTCCAAGTGAAACCAGTCAATGTTAGCCTATGGAAGGAAATTCAAGTTACTGGTAAGTATGGTTAGAATTACTTTTCAGGACCAGTACTGGGCTGAAAGATACAGCACTGAGGTCTCTCCTGATAACAGGTGAGTAAATCGGAATTCGTATTTCGGCTGATTTTAGAGGAATATTTGCACAATGGTGAAGGGAGGGGGCGGGGCCTGAGGTGACATCTGTGCAAACGCGCCCCGTTGCGCGTTTTAAGTTGGGGGATTAAGTCCCCTTGAATCCTGAGAGTCCCTAGGGGCCAACTAGCCCACCAGGAACCTCCAATATGCGCCAGGGGCTGCGTTGCAGAGACGTGTAGAGAGGCCGCACCCCTTTTACACCTCTCTGCAACGCAGCTCTGTGGCGCTTTCTGGATGTACCTGTTGGGCTAGTTGGCCCCCAGGGACCCTCAGGATTGAAGAGGATTTCATTCCCCATCTTAAAACGCGCCACGGGGCCTGTTTGCACACATGTCACCTGAAGCCCCGCCCCTCCCTTCACCACTGTGCAAACGCGCCCCGTGGCGCGTTTTAAGTTGGGGGATTAAGTCCCCTTGAATCCTGAGGGTCCCCGGAGTCCAACTAGCCCACCATATACCTCCAAAAAGCGCCACAGAGCTGCGTTGCAGAGAGGTGTAAAAGGGGTGTGGCCTCTCTACACGTCTCTGCAACGCAGCCCCTGGCGCATATTGGAGGTTCCTGGTGGGCTAGTTGGCCCCCAGGGACCCCCAGTATTCAAGGGGAATTCGTTCCCCCTCTGCAAACGCGCCAGGGCGCGTTTGCAGAGTGGTGAAGGAAGGGGCGGGGCCTGCGGGCCCGATCGTTTTTTTTTTTGTCCCCTGAAGGAGGGCTGTGTAGCCCCCCTTCCTTTTTTCTCTTTTTGGGCCCTGGGGACCCTATCCCCCAGGGCCTTACCCCTTTTTAAAATTACAAAAAAAAAAACGGGAAGGGGGCCGCGTGGCTTCCCTTCCCTGGGCCTGTATTGGCCCCGGGGACCCCATCCCCGGGGCATGGCCTCTATATTTATTATTTTGAGGGGGGCAGCGTGGCCCCCTCCTCTGGCCATTTTAAGGCCCCGGGGACCCCATCCCCGGGGCGGCCTTTCCATTTTTTTTTTTTCATTTTTTTTTCTCTTTTTTGGAGAGGGGGCCGCGTGGCCCCCTCCCGGGCCACTACTTGCCCCGGGGACCCCATCCCCCGGGGCTGGCCCTCTCCGTTGGGGACTGTGGGGGGTCCCCAATTCCCCCACAGTCCCGCCGGCTCCCCACGTCCCTTGGGAGCCGGCATTGCTGTTCCACATGGGGAGCAGCTGACATGCTGCTCACCATGTGGAAAAGCAATCGGCTTTGGATATTGGAAGAGAGAGCAGGTTTCCTGCTCTCTCTTCCAATATCCAAAGCAGTTTGCTATGGCAGGACGGGAGCCGCGAGGCTCCCGTCCTGCCATAGCAAACTACAGTGTCCCGGGGGTAGGCACCCCGGGACACTGCAGGAGCCGGCCCTGGGGGTGGTGGTCCCCAGGGCCATCAAGGGCTCCAGGAGGGGGCCGCGCGGCCCCCTCCCATTCAGTACACAGCCCCGGGGAGGTGGTGGTCCCCGGGGCTCTGGGGTCCGTAACGGACCCCCATATTAAAATGTTTAGTGCCCCGGGGAGGTGGCGGTCCCCGGGCGTGTGGGGGGCTGGAGCCCCCCCACACTGGTTTAATTTTTAATTTAAAAAAGCCCCGGGGAGGTGGTGGTCCCCGGGGCTGCGGGAGGGCTCAGAGCCCTCCCGCACCATCCTTAAAAAGCCCCGGGGGTGGCGGTCCCCGGGGCTTGGGGGCCCTTTGAGGCCCCCACACATTAAATTATCCCCCCACCATGCCCCCGGGACTTGGGCCACCCGGGGCCAATTAACATCGAGCGCGGAGACCGCGCTTCGATTTTTCGGCAGGATTCGCGCACCCTGAGCGCATCCTGCCGATTTTTTTAAAAAAAAATGCTTTTTTTGCCCAGGGGGTCCTTGTGGGACCCCTGAGCAGGCCTAGGGGGTTAGGGTGTTTCTACCCTGCCCCCTTTGTGCGTTTTGCGCACTTGTTTCTTTTTTTTCTCGGCGGGATACGCGCACCCTAAGCGCATCCCGCCGATTTAAAAAAAAAAATCTTTTTCTGCCCAGGGGGTCCTTGTGGGACCCCCTGAGCAGACCTAGGGGTCAGGGTGTTTCTACCCTGCCCCCTTTTGCGCTTTGCGCACTTGTTTCTGTCCCTCAGTTCTACCGAGGGACAAAATGGCTGCCAACACTTCTTGATTTGGAGTGTTGACAGTCAATTAGCATGCAGCTCGTGATCGGGAGGGTACGCGGATCCGACGCGCCCATAGATATATATGTGATTTTAATTGTGAATTTCTCAGGAACTACTGAACGGATTTACACCATTTTAGCAAAAGGCACCAGTCTGAACCAAGGGCTACCTCTTTGCCAAATTTGGGGTAATTCCGTTCAGCAGTTCGAGGCTGTAGCTGCGACTAAAGGTTCCTATGGAAAAATGAATGGGGAAAACGCGTTTTGGGACCCCCCTTTTTCTCGGCCCCCGCTTGACGTATCAACCCGAGACTTTCAGGGTAGGAGCGGACCGGAGCGCCCCAACAAGTTGGAAGCTTTCGCGAAGATTCGTCAACCGACGCCAACGTTATTGCAAATAGAATGTCGCGCATTTCCTATGGATAATAGGTTGTAACTATAACTATCTACTGGCGACCGCCAGTAGATAATATACATATATATATATTCACTGAAAAAACCATAGGTTTCAGGGGCGTTATAGTTAGTTGGACATTTCACTCGTACAAAACCATAGAAATTCCCCCGTTATAGTTAGTTCAGCTAACTATAACTCACGCGCCCGCAATGCACTGCTGATGACGTCACATATTACATCACTCATGACATGGTCGTTGACATCACTCATGACATTACTGATGACATCTCAAATGACATCACTGATGACATCACTGAGGACATCATCCTTGTGATAGAGTGGCAGACCTCCTCTCACCCTAATATAACCTTTGATACACACACTCAAAAATACAAACTAACATTTTCAAAACAATGGACATACCAATACCAGTTACAACACACCTATTCAGTAATTCCAAGATCTACACACACATCCACTCATTCACCAACAGTCCCTATACAGTCACTCATACATGTACTCACTCATCATATGTACTCATACACCTATACATCCTGTTACACACCGCCACTCATCCATAGTTACTCACACACAGTCACACATGCAAACAAAGTATCAAACATCCATTTACTTGCATATACAGATATACACACACTACCACACTTACTTCTACAGAAACTTACACATACTTACTCTCTTAAACACTCACTTATAGAAACACCTACTTATTTGTACAGGAACTCTTCCAATCTCTCACTCTCACATATACTCACTTATATACACCAATACTCACATATACTAGTTTAAAACATATGTAGTTACTCATAAAGACACTATTGAGACAGTCATTCACTCACTAACACACCCATACACATACTCATCCACCTATACAGTCCTGCACACATGCTGTCTTCAACACATACAAACAGTGAGTCACTCATGCATGCATCTATGCACTAAGTAATACCCCCACCGAACCATACAGACACTCAGACACTCATACTGATACTCAAAAAACCAACTAATAACCCATATTGACACTCATGTAGCTACTCACCAACCCATGCAGCCACTTGTACACAAAGTGAGAGACTGATACAGATATTTTCATATTTAAACATTACTCACTAACCCATGTATTCACTAAGATACACTTAGTCAGTTATACAATCAATTTTACAAAACAAAATTATCCATTTAGACACTTATATACCCATTTATTCTTCCATCGACCTTGAGATATACATATATAAAACATATTTAATTTTCAGAAAAACACACATTCACTGGATGATGTCATCAGTGATGTCATTAGTGATGTCATTTGAGATGTCATCAGTGATGTCATGAGTGATGTCACTGACCATGTAATGAGTGATGTAATATGTGACGTCATCAGCAGTGCATTGCGGGCGCGCGAGTTATAGTTAGCTGAACTAACTATAACGGGGGAATTTCTATGGTTTTGTACGAGTGAAATGTCCAACTAACTATAACGCCCCTGAACCCTATGGTTTTTTCAGTGAATTTCTAAGGTTTTTTAAATGCTAATTTCTAACTATAACGTGCCTGAAACCTATGGTTTTTTTCAGTGAATATATATATATTTATTATACTATGTATACATGTGAAAATGTCTCGGTCCCCTGTTTGCCTCGGTGGTACGGAAAAAATGGGTGGAACTGACGTCAGCACGCCGACGAGGTCCTCTTATGGCTCCGATGACTTCATACGGTGTCGCGAGCGGAGCCGTGCTCGTTGACGTGGGAGAGCTAGGAAAGAATTTCGGTGGAATGCTGGTGCAGGGGATATTCACCTAAGTGTTCAGGCTAGTCCTTTGGGAGCAACTGTTTATGTTGCCACTCCAGAAACCGAAACCAGTGATCCGAGGGCAGAGGCCCTGCAGATGGCACACGAGGTGGGGTGCCCAGTCGTGTGCACCGGCGGGGCAGCGAAGTGACAAGCACCACAACCCACAAAAAAGGTAACAAGGGCACTGAATAACACAGGATCTTCTCTTTGTATCTGGCAGGAACAACGAAGTTAAAATGCCCTAGTACCAAAATGTAGAATTAGTGCTACAATGGTCTTCAAGAGGACCTGCGATGCCGCTTCTGCCTCCCGTACCATGGAGGCGGCACATGGGTCACACGGTACGGTCATACTGCGGTGGGACGCACACTCGTTGACCTCTCATGGCACTGCTCCACACTTCAGGGAGGACGCTTTCCATTAGCTATGTTTTCTGATGACATGTCGCGCCGGCCCCGTCCAACAACAGAACTCCTTTAGATCCAAACAGACTCTTCCACTCTCTCACCGGAAGTGAAACCAGGCCACGCGGACACTTTCACAATACAACAGCCGGGAATGCACTTTTCGGTAAAAAAACCACATTCCTTCCTCCTAATTAATCAAATAAACGTCTCACTGAAGAACAGGGGCCAGCTTCGATCGGTAAACAGCCGTTACAATGACTTTTTTACTTTGCGATACCATTACAATGCATGCATTACCACGCATGCGTTGTACATCACGAAGTCATTACTACGCATTTTTTTAGAACGCATGGTCATTTACCACGCATGCCTTTACAACGAATTTTGTTGTAAAGGTATGTATGGTAAATGACCATGCATTCTAAAAAACATGTAGACGATCCATGTCGTTGTAAGGAAACAGAGGCTGTTCCGTTTCCTCACAACGACGTGCACCGCCCCTCAGAGATGACGTGAAGCAGGAACCACGAGGAGAGAGGAACCATGAGGAGTGAGAGGTAAGGGGATTGGGCATGGGGTGGGGGTTTCTTTTCTAGGGTTTAGGGTAGTGCAGTGGTGTTTGGGTGGTGTAGGGGGTTGTGTTTTAGGGTTTAGGGTAGTGCAGTGGTGTTTGGGTAGTATAGGGGGTCGTGCTGGGGGTAGTGTTTTAGGGTAGTGCAGTAGTGTAGGGGGTCGTGCTGGGGGTAGTGTTTTAGGGTTTAGGGTAGTGCAGTGGTGTATGGGTAGTGTAGGGGGTCGTGCTGGGGTAGTGTTTTAGGGTTTAGGGTAGTGCAGTGGTGTTTGAGTAGTGTAGGGGGTCATGCTGGTGGTAGTGTTTTAGGGTTTAGGGTAGTGCAGTGGTGTTTGTGTAGTGTAGGGGGTCATGCTGGGGGTAGTGTTTTATGGTTTAGGGTAGTGCAGTGGTGTTTGGGTAGTGTAGGGGTCGTGCTGGGGGTAGATTTAGGGTTTAGGGTAGTGCAGTGGTGTTTGGGTAGTGTAGGGGGTTGTGCTGGGGGTAGTGTTTTAGGGTTTATGTTAGTGCAGTGGTGTTTGGGTAGTGTAGGGGGTAGTGCTGGGGTAGTGTTTTAGGGTTTAGGGCAGTGCAGTGGTGTTTGTGTAGTGAAGGGGGTCATGCTGTGGGTAGTGTTTTAGGGTTTAGGGTAGTGCAGTCATGTTTCTGTAGGGGGTCGTGTTTTAGGGTATAGGGTAGTGCAGTGGTGTTTGGGTAGTGTAGGGGGTCATGCTGGGGTTAGTGTTTTAGGGTTTAGGGTAGTGCAGTGGTGTTTGGGTAGTGTAGGGGGTCGTGCTGGTGGTAGTGTTTTAGAGTTTAGGGTAGTGCAGTGGTTTTTGTGTAGTGTGGGAGGTCATGCTGGGGGTATATTTAGGATTTAGTGTAGTGCAGTGGTGTTTGGGTAGTGTAGGGAGTCGTGCTGGGGGTAGTGTTTTAGGGTTTAGGGTAGTGCAGTGGTGTTTGTGTAGTGTAGGGAGTCGTGCTGGTGGTAGTGTTTTAGGGTTTAGGGTAGTGCAGTTATGTTTGGGTAGTGTAGGTTGACGTGCTGGGGGTAGTGTTTTAGGGTTTAGGGTAGTGCAGTGGTGTTTGGGTAGTGGAGGGGGTAGTGTTTTAGGGTTTAGGGTAGTGCACCCAACCAGCCACAATATCCGTGGACAAAGGGGATCCTGACTCTTTGGAACACTCCATCAATTGAATAATTTGGGTCAAGGGCCCTACCACGTCCAAGACCTATCAATTCCTTTCTTGGGATCCCTCATATACTTGGAGAAAAGGTACATAGTTTCTCATCAATTTTAGGCGTGTGTGCCACCTTCCCCTTCAGTGAGGGCCTGGGGCATTCTCCCCTCATCCTATTCCTGACCTCCCTTTCAAGGGGTTGATGGATTTTCCCCACCACATATTCTGCCACTTTGGCGTCAGGTGTCCACTCTGCCGACCTAGGATGGTAAATTTGGGTAGGCTCGAACATGTCCGAGTGGACCCCATCCCCAACCGGGGACTGAGAGGAGTGGGACTCTGGACACCAGGGACGCCCCGAGTCCTTATCCTCAACGGAGGAGAAATCGTCCTCCAATACACCCTCTCCCTCTAAGGGAAACCCACCATCGGGGTCTACAATAGTGGTGACAGTGTCGCAATTTTCTCCGGGCCCCTCCTCCTCCCGGCAGGGTGCATGTTTTAGCGTTCGCGCACTCTTGAGGAAGGCCTCCGTAAGTTTATCAAATCCTTCCAAGTGCCCGCGTTATGCTTAACGGCCCTTTTATTCCCCATCTGGGAGCTACTTGGACCCGCCACCACCAGATCTGGATCACTGAACACCCCAGGGATGCTATTCGCCAGCTTATCAACCTGATCCCTAAGAGGAGCCAGCGCCCTAGAAATAGCCAGAGAGAGGGCTTGGTCCACTGCTGGAGGGAGAAGTTGGGGGGCCATTCCTCCTCCACTTCCTGGTAGGAGGAGTAAAAATGGTCTTCTGGAGAAGACATGATAGCAGAGGGTGTGAGCACAGAACAAATGCCCTTAAAATCCTTAAGACAGCCCCCTCGCCGGTGCTCCAACAGCTGGGCTTTCCCCGAAGCTGTTATAAGAATAGACTGAGGCGCAATACCAATTACCACCACCAGGTGATGCTGGTCACTAACGTGGCCATGTGGGGCAATCACCGCATAGCGGTGTCAAAATTAGGCGAGGGTTGTTCGGGAATCAAGCGGACACTAAAGGAGTGACCGGATTCCCAAACGCGCGTAAAGACCAGCGGGAGCGCTCGACGGAGCTGCCTCGCTCGGACCAGACGCGCCTGACAGGATCTCACCACGCGCAGAGCACACAGCGGGGAAACTGCGAGGGGAGAACGCACTCGGGCAAGAGCCTGCTGCGCAGGGAATATGAAACAATACCAAGGCAATAATGCTAATAACGTGCACAAGAAACCGCTATACAAACAGCAACAACGTCAGATTAAGCCAAGAATGTAAGGAATGCACTTAACTGACGAGCAGTGAAGAAAGAGGAAGCGGAAGGGACGTCCCGATATTATATACGATGGACTGTGATATGATTGAACTATAGTTGCCTTGGAGACTACCCCCTAATGGTTCATGGGTTGTGTAGTCTTTTGTTTAATGATTGTTATGTTACGTTTTCTTTGAACTGCTATGCAAATAAAGTGAGGAAAGATATGCATAATCCTCGCCTCCGTCCTGCCATAGAATTCATTAAACTTTATTTGATCTGATTTAGAAACATAGATTATAAAAGTGTACATAAAAACAGTAAATCCTCTTTCCTAATACAATACAGTGAGAATTAATTAAAACCAGTAGGTAAAAACGGGTGTTACAAAGCCCGGTTCAGAGCAAATTCAGGTTAACAGAATCGTAAAGTTCAATGTTTCGCAAGATCAATCTCATGTACTTCGTGCAAAATACGCAATAAGGGGTCCAAGTAAGATGTAACGCTCCAATACCTGACCAGTTTGCACTATATAAAACTGCAGAAAAACAAAAAATAAAAAGTGTTTTGCACACTTCTGTCATTGGGCTATATGTGGGCTACATCTGGGTGATATTTGTGCTACATTTGGGCTCTTTTTTCTCTGGTGGCCATCTTGGGAGACTTATTTGTTATGAAGTTTCCTAATTTCGTCATTTACTGCAGTCTCCTCAGTAGGAAATGCTTTCAGTATTTTACTTTGATTCCATCAAGAAGGCATTCAGATGTGTCACACATTTGCCATAAATTCAGAATGTTAGCACTCTAGTTGTTCATTAGATCACTGTAGTAAAGCTACTGCTCACCAGGAGTTAACTGGAAGTCTACTGCTGGTATTGAAAGTGATTGTTTTAGTCTGCATGTCAGAATTTTCTAATGAAATAGAAGAGGATTTGAGATCTCACTTAAAACATGCCCTAAATTTTCTTTCTGCAGCACTAACCATAATTTCTATGGCAAAATGAACCCCCTCATTTTGTTCCTTTTTAAATGTTTTAAGTGTTACCAGTTTATTCCAATCAAGATGGCTTCAGGTGTGCCATACCTTTGTCATAAGTAAGACTGTTAGCGCTCTAGTTGTTCTTTAGAACACTCTGGGAAGCTGCAGTAGAACACAAAGGCATCAACTGACAGGCTGCTCCTGTTGAAATATAACAGGAAGATATTTGAGATCACACTTGAAACATCTCCTAATTTTTCTTTCTACAGCACTAACCATAATTTCTATGACAAAATGAATCCCATCATTTTGTTCCTTTTTAAATTAAATGTTTTAAGTGTTACCAGTTTATTCCAATCAAGATGGCTTCAGGTGTGCCATACTTTTGTCATAAGTAAGGCTGTTAGCGCTCTAGTTGTTCTTTAGAACACTCTGGGAAGCTGCAGTAGAACACAAAGGAATCAACTGACAGTCTCTGTCCTTGTTGGATGTACATGTTTTACTGAGAATGTCAGACTTCATTCTCACATGACTGAGAAAGATAATGTGAATTTACAGAAAATATGCTCTCATTTTAGCTTCTGGAGCACCTTCCAAAACTGTATGGGACAAGCATGTGAAAATAGTTTTCTCTCAAACATGATTCATGATATCCCAGCAGAAGGTTTTTCACAGGGTAAAATCACCTTAGAACACACCACAATTCCTGAAATTAGTATGGTACCATCAACAAATGAATTCTAATGTAACTAAAGTCTGTTATCACCCTTTATAGTTCTCCTGTTGGTAACCCTCAAAATCTTCGATTCACTACAATGCATTTCAATTGGGTACTATCATTTATATTGGTCCCAAGATGGCTGCCAACAATTCCAAGATGAAGTGCTGACAGCCAATCAGATCTCACGATGACATGTGTGGTTAGGCTCTGCCCAGATATATATGTGTTTTCTTTTTCAAATTTCTCAGGAACTATAGAACGGATTTACACCATTTAAGCAAAAGGCACAACTCTGAACCAAGGGCTACCTTTTTGCCACATTTGGTGTAATTCCGTTCAGCAGTTCGGGCTGTAGCTGCGATGAAAGGTTCCTATGGAAAATTGCATAGGGAAAACACATTTTGGGACCCCCCTTTTTTCTCGGCCCCTACTTGACAAATCACGCCGAGACTTTCAGGATAGGAGCGGACCAGAGCGGGCCACGAGTTTTAAAAATTTCGCGAAGATTCGTCAACCGGCGCCAAAGTTATTTCAAATAGAATGTTGCGGATTTCCTATGGAAAATAGGTCCTAACTATAACTATCTACTGGCGATCGCAGTAGATAATATATATATATATATATTTATATATATATATATATACACCAATATTTTGTAGAACTATATTTATGACATTGATATTTTTTTTCCAATATTATTGTACTTATAGGATGTCGATATTTTTGACTTTGATATTTATAACTCAATATTGTGGTATGGGGATATTTTAGTTGTTGATACTCTGTCAGTGAACCCTCTGATGGTTACCTGTTCCAGACAGACTGTGATGGTAGCAAGGCTGGTTTCTCCAGAACAGTATCTGCCGAGGAAAGGTCTGTAGGATAATGCGGACCGATGGGCCGGAATCCGTCCCACCCATGGCCATGAAATCCTTAAAATGGGAGGTAGCACTTTCCCAGAGGAGGGTCATTGTCAGACTCCAGATGCCCATTGACTGCATCCATGGCAATGAGCTCCCACCAGTGAGGAAAGAGCTGGGAGGGGCAGCTGCCTTGGGCCTAAGAAGAGTCCTGAGTCCTGAAGTACAGGAACTGCTACTTTTAGTAACCAGGACAAAGAAGTGAACTCCATAGGTCAGTTGCCTACAGGGACACAGCAAGCTTCAAAATGCTTTTTTTTCTAAAGTGCCATGCTGACCAATTGCAACTGGACTTGGACTGGACTCTGCTGTTGGCCCTGCTGGATACCTTGAACGTCTCTAAATGTCCTCCTATTAGGTCCTGGGGACCTTAGAAGTTTACTCCTGTGGTTATTTGGGCACAAGAAAAAGCTTTGGAACCTTTGAAAAACTTTGGCTCCGGAGCTTTATGTGTATCCTCCACGTTCAGTATCCATCCAGTAGTTCCACACGTCAAATTGAATTTGAGCTTCGTCCCATACAGACCTGTCCACACCTCCCAAAAAGAAAAAAATGTCTCTTTCTGCGTTCGGACATAGAATTTTTTTTAACTGAAACTTGAAAAGCTCTTGAGCGTTAGAGGGACCAACCTTCCTCAAGTATCAAGCCTGCAGATCCACAATAGGGGCTACAGTTTCAGCTTTGAGCCGCGCACAGAGCGGTTTCAACTCCAAAAGTGACATGATGAGCGCAAACAAGGGAGAGAGCAGGCATCCCTGTAAGGTGCCTCGCTCAATAGGTAAAGGATTTGATAGCTGCCCGTTACCCTTAACTTAAACCCAAAGAATTGCATACAAAGTTGCTGCATTCAGCTAGGAAACTTAGGGCTAGGGTTCATCTTATCCAGTACCTGCCAAAGAAACTGCAAACGTACAGAGATTTAATGCCATCTATATTTCATGAAGGCAGTGTTGTGTACTCCTCTCAGGATAAAGCCATCTTGGTCTTTATGGATTAGAGTATGAATGACCCTAGCTAAACTTTTTGCCAATACCTGTGGTGGTAGGAGGTGCATTGCTAAAGGGACTAACCAGGTTAAGAATAACCAAATCACTGAGCCTGCTGTCTGTGACCTGAGAAGAACCCCGAAGGAGAGGAGCTGTTACCACTAGTACCAGGACAATGAAGTTAGGGCTTGTTGGCGGACCTCCTGTGTGGCTACAGGGAGACAAACAAACTGCAAGAAGTCTTTTCCTGGAAGTACTCAGCTGACTAGTGTCAACTCAAACTCTCCTGGATCTGCTGTTGGCCTCTGCCTGATACACTGTGAGCCCTACATGCCTTCCCTAGGGGTGTACTTCTGTGATTGCTTGGGCACCAGATGAATGTTTGAAATATTTGAAAGTATTTCCTCCATGTTAGTGGCACTTAGAAACTTTTGACTTTCACTAGAACCAATCCACTTGGTATATCCTACTTGGACTTCATCGCGGTTTGGCCTGAAAATGCACCTTCGTCTTTGTCTATCATGACTATTAACTATCTTTGGCAATATTATACCTTCAACTTTAATAATCATATCTCCAGTTCCCATTATTAGATTTTTTGTTGTTTTGGTGCCATTTTATTTATTAAATTGTCCTCTAAGGGATTTTCATTTCATTTGGTAAATACTATACACATTGCATTAAGGTCAGCTTACCTACTCTGTGCCATAGCTATGGGGAGGGTTGAGTTCAGATTAATTTAGTGGCTTTGAGGGTCCAACCTGAAAAGACTTGTGATTGTTCCTTGAGGTGGGCACCCATCTACCCCAAATAATAATACTAATACAGTTTCTTATAGAATGTAACTCAAGTTAGCTAAGTGGAACAATCAGATGAGAAATGTCATAAACTCAAAGATGATACTAGGAAAGAAGAATGTTAATAGCATTATTAGAGATTAAGATTTAGGATACCTATGCTTGTCATTAGAACAGAGGAAGTGATTTAGTAGTTATGGCAGAGTCTGGATTTCCCTTTACTATTATCACAAGAGAGTATTTGGAATGCTAGCTTAAAGATGATGTTGAGGAGCTACTAATCCCTGATGTAAAAGCTATATTGTATGGTGAGAGCAAGATAGAAGGGAATGTGAGACTTCAAAGAGGGAATGACCCAGATTAAAAATACATTTCTCAAAAATATGTATTTGTTTGTGAAAGAAGAAACCAGTGTAGGTCCAGGATACTCCTTAACAAGTAATGGTCATTGAAAAGGAAGCAGATGAATATCATGGGGCAACCACTGAATTGATGAGAGATCCTTTCCAGGCAAAAAGTTCCAAATGTCTAAGGTGAGAGAGGCAGGGTTTTGACCTGCCCCTTCCCAGTTTGTTCACAAAAGATGAGATGAGATGCTGTACACCCAAAGAAGGATCCATTATTTGTTTTGTGGCAGAGTTATTGCTCCCAAGAGTTTATGTGGATGGAGTATTCCTTCAAAGATCAAGAACGGCCGGTAGACAGGCCTTGGGTGTTGATGAGCCAGCAAAAATGTCTCGCATCAGATTCAATATTGAAGCTTGTAGTGGGGCCGAAGATGGCCTTGACGTCAGGCCTCAATGTTTGTTAGTCATCATTGTAGTTCCACTAAGACAATCCATGTCTAGGGAAATCTGGGTAGAGTAAGATAGGCCTGAGAGGAGGTGGAGAGCTTCCCACCCCGGAAGGCTCTGTAATGTAGGAGGCCAGAAATATTGCTTGAATGGAAGAAGAGAGCAGACACAAGACAGGCCAACTGTTTGAGGTATAGTGAGGGATGGAGTAGGTCTTGGCAAATTTCTTTCCAAGTGCAACAAAGCTTGTCTTTCAGGAGAATTAGGAGGCATGGACACATGCCTATTACTGAAGGCCATTAAGTGTATGAGTTGAAATTCACTATTATTCATATATAATTAAGTAGCTTGAGTGTAAGGGAGAGATGGAGGTAAAGTGTTTCTGGGCATTGATCTATCAGGTGAATATCATCCAAGTAGATAATTAGCCAGATGGCACCCATCCTCAGGAAAGAGATAGTGGTCCATAGATGCTTGGTGAATAACCAAGGGACTGAGAGAGATACCGAAGGGGAGACACCTAGATTTGCCAGAGGCACTTTTCCATTGGTACTTCAAATATTGTTGGTGACTAGTATGGATTGGAATGGAAAGGAAACCATCCTTTAGGTCAAAGTGGACCATCTAGTCACAGGACATGAGTGTGCCCTGGAGGAGGTGGATGCCGGCCATCCATATGTGGTGATAGACGACAAAGAGGTTCATGGATTTTAAGTTCCTCCCTGGCCTTATGAAGCCTCTGTGAGCAGGGGCAGGGATGATGGCTGTTTTCTAGATTTTTTTGCACCTCCTGATCTACCAGAGGAGTTACTTCTGTAGAGAAGGAGTGAAGGAGGAGGCAGCGAAGTTGGAAGCAGGGCTCCAGTTGAATAGGAGAACATGGGATGGACAGCGGGACCCAGACATCCACTGTAATGTTTTCCCCATTGGGAAACAAAGGTGATGCAACTTCCAACGGGAAGGGAGGGGAAGGAAGGAGGGAAAAAGTGCAAGAAGCTTAGCTGAGGTGGTGCCAAAAGGTGCCTGGGAGGTTGGAAGGAGGCATTTGCATAACCTCCTAAGCAGAATCGTTCTCTTTTAGCAGCAGTGAATCTACTTCTGGATAAAATGAAGCTTTGGCAGGCATTGCTGCATGTGAAGAAGTGGTGGGATGCCTGACCTTGATGGTCTTGTGGGACATCCACACTATCACTGGCAGAGCCAAATACAACCTTCATGATGAATTTTGAAATGTTCTCCAGGAAACAATTGCTGAAGAGAGTCCTCCAAGAGTGTCATAGTGTGTATCAGGACTCATGTCAGCAATCTTAGAGTTAGTGTTCATGAGGACATAACTCTTCTGCTTGGCTGAGAAAGTAGGGTTAGTATTATTGAAGAAGCATCAATAAAGGGAGCAATAGAGGGAAAATAAGGTAGCCCTCCACTCACTGAGACCATACAAAAAATGACCTGATTATGAATGAACACTGTGCACTTATAGAATACCAGGGGCAGTCTGAATCTATCTCTGCCAAAGGCTGGCTTCACCAGAATGCCAGTCGTACCCAGTTCCTAGTGTTCTAATTCTAAAACGTTTGTCAACCCACCGGACATCATCTCAATCTTATAGACAAAACCAGAAAAAAGGGTGTGAAAGGTCAGAAAGTACCTCACGTAAACAACACCAAAGGAGCTGCTGGTTGGTACTCACCAGTTTGCTCATGGTATCATCATTGGTAACTTTCATAACCATAAGGAAAGAAAAAAAGATTGTGCCCAAATTTTATAAGAGGTGAAAAAGAAACTGTAAAAAGAAGAAACAAAATGTGATGTTGATGCTAGTGTCATTCTTCAATCAATTGGACCCGTGGTACCCCGTGGTATGAAAGAAGAAAATGGTGAAGCCAGCTCTTGGCAGAGATAGATTCAGACTGCCTCTTGTATTCTATAAGTGCACAGTGTTCATTCATAATCAGGTCATTTTTTGTATGGATTATTGGGGAAGCACCTGGTCCTTTGTGCCCAACCTCGAAGTGAAGGAAGGTCAATCATATCAGGGGATGAAGCATCACACTTTAGAATGTCCAGCAGTCTTATTAAGTGGCCAGTGGCATGAAGGATGTGCTCCTGGCAGTGTTTTAGAGCTTGATCAATGCCCTTCCTGAGATCAGAGCAGAAAAGAAAGGAGACCAGATTACAGTCTACCTCAGCAGTGAAGCATTCCACCAGCACCAGTACTTAAGAGACCTGGCTTTATGTAGGGAATTTCTCCTGCAGACAGATGCTTCAGAGCATGGTATTGGGGCTGTAATTTCAAAGCTAAACAATGAGGTCCTGTACTAACCTGAAACCATCATCAGCAGGCGGCCTCTGCCAGGAACAAAGGTGGAATGCAATTGAGGGGGAAGCATTTGCAGTCGTCTGAGATGATCGGTGTATGGCACTCATTTCTGCGTTACAGACAGATTAGAGGCCCCTCAGCTTGCTGATGCAAATGCAGGGTGAGAATGAATTCAAAACTGTTTAGGGGGGCCTTCTTCCTACAGGGTATGGGCTTTAAGTTTGAACATGGACTGACTATTCCAATGCTGATGGTCTTTTGAGGTTTTTCTGCTTTAGCGATGAGAACTCCCATGGGGGTGGGTAATTCTCCCCACCTTCTGCTGGGGGGACACATGCTGGAGATGACCATCTTTGCCTGGTGTACCCCCAGAATTTCTGCCTTTACTGTTTTTGCTGGGTGTAGAACTCAGATACTTAACCCCTGCTAACCAGTGGTAAGGTCCTGTGCCCCTTTTTTATCATGATGAAAATGGCATACCCCTGATTTGCATGTCTAGCTTGCCTATAAGTCTCTAGTATAAGGTCCAAAAGTTTATCCAACACCTATAACTTAAATGTCACAAGTGGACCGCAGCACCAATTGTGCCATCCAGTACAATGACAATGCAAACAGAACTGCAGGCCTACCACCTGTAGTCTGACTGTACAGTTTACATTCCAAATTTGCCTGTCCAAAATAAACCCTCTTTGGCAAGCCTAAATCTTCCTTTTATATAATAATAAGTCACCCCTAAGTAGGCCCTACTGCCCATAAGGCTGGGTGCATGGTATTTAAATGTAGGACATGTGATGATTTAATGTTAAATGCCCCAAAAGCTATTTTCACTCTAGCAGGAGTTGATTGATCAAAAGGAAAGCATAGCAAATTGCCTTTACCCTGCCTAAAGCCTCTGGGGACCTATATGCATTAACTCCTACTGTCACCTGGAAACTGAATAACTCCCTGTAGTCTGATGGTTTCAATATACAAAGACAAACAGTTCAGACAAAAGTTGTTAAGTATGGGCAGTCCCACTCTGGATGAGACTATCAAAGTTGCCAAAAGCATAGAGATTTCGTTAGTATCCTTAAAGGAACTAGATGATAAACCAATGGAAAGTGTGAATGTGGTTGGGGGTTTCAAGTCTAAACAT
>CAWUFW010027022.1:0-29420 GCA_963921515.1 Calotriton arnoldi | reverse complement strand
CAGCACTGACTATAGTCACCAGCACCTCCCCTCACACCCCCCCAACACAAACTCCACAGTACCCACCTGGTAGAATGCAATGCCCTCCATCCTAACACAAGATCCCACAAAGCACCACCACCCTGGGTTATGTTGTGTGAAGCACAGGGACACTCTTGGGACTCTTAGCCAAACAACTGCCAGGACAACACTCCCAGCCATCCTGTCAGCACAGCCAGCCCACCCCACAGGGAAGCAGAGTCAAAAGGAAGGAAGCATGGGCATGCTGGGAAGGGGGGTGGAGGCAATAGCATGATGGGAGTCGTAGTCACAGACATAGCTCACCCCCACAACTGTCCCATCAACACCACTCTGAACCATGCTCACATCACAGGAGTGGAGAAGGACTCACAAGATGGCTGACACTGGCTACTGCTGTGGGGAGCACAAGGCCCTGCTGCCAACTGTGCACCAACAAACAGCAGGACACCACTGACTGACATCCTGAGAGACAACTTACACTCCCTGCAATGCAAGCACGTTCCATGGTGGGCTATCTGGCTGGCTGGGTGGGAAGGGGGACTTGCAACACTGACTATAGTCACCAGCACCTCCCCTCACACCCCCCCAACACAAACTCCACAGTACCCACCTGGTAGAATGCAATGCCCTCCATCCTAACACAAGATCCCACAAAGCACCACCACCCTGGGTTATGTTGTGTGAAGCACAGGGACACTCTTGGGACTCTTAGCCAAACAACTGCCAGGACAACACTCCCAGCCATCCTGTCAGCACAGCCAGCCCACCCCACAGGGAAGCAGAGTCAAAAGGAAGGAAGCATGGGCATGCTGGGAAGGGGGTGGAGGCAATAGCATGATGGGAGTCGTAGTCACAGACATAGCTCACCCCCACAACTGTCCCATCAACACCACCCTGAACCATGCTCACATCACAGGGAGTGGAGAAGGACTCACAAGATGGCTGACACTGGCTACTGCTGTGGGGAGCACAAGGCCCTGCTGCCAACTGTGCACCAACAAACAGCAGGACACCACTGACTGATATCCTGAGAGACAACTTACACTCCCTGCAATGCAAGCACGTTCCATGGTGGGCTATCTGGCTGGCTGGGTGGGAAGGGGGACTTGCAGCACTGACTATAGTCACCAGCACCTCCCCTCACACCCCCCCCAACACAAACTCCACAGTACCCACCTGGTAGAATGCAATGCCCTCCATCCTAACACAAGATCCCACAAAGCACCACCACCCTGGGTTATGTTGTGTGAAGCACAGGGACACTCTTGGGACTCTTAGCCAAACAACTGCCAGGACAACACTCCCAGCCATCCTGTCAGCACAGCCAGCCCACCCCACAGGGAAGCAGAGTCAAAAGGAAGGAAGCATGGGCATGCTGGGAAGGGGGTGGAGGCAATAGCATGATGGGAGACGTAGTCACAGACATAGCTCACCCCCACAACTGTCCCATCAACACCACTCCTGAACCATGCTCACATCACAGGGAGTGGAGAAGGACTCACAAGATGGCTGACACTGGCTACTGCTGTGGGGAGCACAAGGCCCTGCTGCCAACTGTGCACCAACAAACAGCAGGACACCACTGACTGACATCCTGAGAGACAACTTACACTCCCTGCAATGCAAGCACGTTCCATGGTGGGATAACTGACTGGGTGGGTGGGTGGGTGGGAAGGAGGTCTGGCTGTCAACCAAACACAATCAATGCAGACCATGTTCACACCCCAGAGAATACATAGAAATGCCCAAATAATGCAGGACAATGTGCCACACCAATATCAACCCCTGACTGTGACGACTTAGGACAATACAATGTACAGGCCCGCACCCCGAGGCACAGTCACAACTGTCAGGTGTGTCAACCACTGATGCCTGCAGAAACATGACATACATTGTTTGTGTCTCCCAAAACAGGTGATGATAGGGACACAGCAGCAGACGCTGAGGAGTCCCAGTCCCAGGCTCAAGAGGATGCCGAGCTCACTGGCGTCGTACAGCCTCTGTCCTCCTCGGACGATGAACAACCTGGCACATCCGGTGCAAGTCAACATGCTGCACCAGCAGGACCACCAGCTGCAGCACCAGCAGGTCCACCAGCTGCACCCCCTGCACCCACCCCTCCAACGACTGTCACCACGAATACCATCCCTGCCGACATGGACAGAATAAGGAACAACACCAGCGCAGTGACCCTGGACCAACCTGGGGCCATGGACACCACCACCACCACCAACCCCCAAGGTGGACCAGGGTTATCTGTGCGTGCAACTGCACACACTGCACATGTCAGCAGGGGTGGTGGGAGGGGTGGGAGACAGAGGTCGCTGCTTGCAGACGTTGCTGGTGTGCATGAAGACCCACAACTGGTACGCATAGCTGATGCGTACCAGTCCAGCACCGGAGAGCTCAGCCAGGTAGTGGGGCTCCTCAGAGACATTAAACAGCAGCAGGCTGCCCATCATGCCCGCTTGGACTCCCACATGTCCCAAGTGGAGTCACACATGTCACGTGTGGACTCCCACATGTCACGTGTGGACTCCCACATGACCCGCGTGGAGTCCAAGTGGGATGTACTACATGAGATGACGGCGGTGCACAGGGACATTTTACAATGCCTCCGCCAGATGAACAGCAACCAGTCCACACCTCCCTGTGTGCCAACAACATCTGGTACCGAACAAACTGCAACTGCCACAGGGAGGGAGGAGGACTCTGGCGGAGAGTCCCCTGCACCGCAGCAGCCTGCACTTGAGGGCCCCCCCCCAAGAAGAGGGGTCGTCCGAGGAGGGGAAAGTGAGAGGCTGATGGCCAAGCGCAACTCCCAGGAAGCCTGAACCTGTTCTGGATTTTCGCCTTTGTGCACAGACTGTTCACCCTGTTGATGGCAACACTACTCCCACACATTGCATGGGGAGTATAAGTTGGAACAATGTGTCAGACAACAGTGGCCCCGATACTGGGGATCCTGTCTACCTGGACTTTCTATTCATCTAGGAACTTGGGATTGCAAGATTCATGTACAGCACAATCCATCCTATGCACTATTATCACAATAAACACACTAATACACCATACTTGCCTCTGTCGTGATTCCAACGTGGGTGCTGTTATGGGGATGATGAACTGCAAAATTACACAGTGTATGCGAACTGCAACAGCAAGGACAACACAGGCATGTGAGTACAGGCAACGTGACACATATGAGGGAGACACACCACCAGGGCTACACAACATATACACACCTAGGCCATCTGACTCATTGCCTACACTGATGTTGCCAGGGAAGACGGTGCAATGCACAGACACCACACCCATTCCCAGTTGTAGTCAAGTAGCCCACAGGTGCAGTAAGCAAATGGCAGTCAAATGTGTGACCACAGACAACGCACATCACTAAGTGAAGCACAGGTTTATTACACAGTAGCAACATGCCGTAACCACTACAGATGCAAGGTAACCCCACCTGGTAGCGGGCACACAGTCAACAACTGTAGACAGAAGGAAGTCCATGGGTGTGGCGCACATCACCTGTAGGGACACAACAGCTACCAGCCTGGATGTGCAATCACGTCGTCGGTGGACACAGTTGACCAAACGAATCTGAAAGTACCCTGTGAAGGACAGAAATGACACACAGTCAAAAGCAATGCAGTACAGGACAGAACAGCAAAACTCATGCACAATACATGTTACAAGATACCCACCCAGAACCAAGTTAGCATGTCAACACTGTTGGGGAGTACAGCCCACCTGTCACCACACATCGCAACACACATCCTGTCAAGTAGCCCATGGACACACTCCAACAGCACCAGAGCACCACCCACACATCATGCCAACTCACATCATTCACATGACACCTCAGGATACTCACATTCAGCTAAAGAAGTTGGTGATGAGCTGTGTGCGGACATCACCATCACCATCATCATCATCATCGTCACTGGCATCGTGGTCCAGGCCAGGATCCTCCACAGGTGGCGGATGTTGGTCATCGTCATCCTGGATGAGAGGCAACTCCTTCCGCACTGCCAGGTTGTGGAGCATGCAGCAGACGATGATAATCTTGCACACTTTCGCAGGGGCATATGGGAGGGACCCTCCGGTCTTGTCCAGGCAGCGGAAGCGGCTCTTCAGGAGACCAAAGGTCCGCTCAATCACTCTCCTGGTCCGACCATGTGCCTCATTGTAGCGCATCTGGGCAGGTGTCACAGGGTTCCTGAGGGGTGTCAGCAACCACGGCATGTTGGGGTATCCCGAGTCACCTACGGACAGACAAGTGCACATCAGCTGACTTGGAAAAGTGGGCGGAATACTACAGATCAGATCACACACAATGGCACAAAGTCAGTACACACCGACAAGCCAGGCACGCTGGTTCTGCATCTGTGCCATCAACCTGGGGATGCGACTACTCCTCATCACAAAGGCATCGTGTGCTGAACCAGGGAAACGGGCACACACGTGTGTGATGGTCATGTCTGCAAGACACACCACCAGTGCATTGACCGAGTGGTAGTGCTTGCGGTTCCTGTAGGCCTGCTCCTGGGCCTGTGGTGGTACCAAAGCCACATGTGTCCCATCAATGGAGCCAATGACATGCGGCATCCTCCCCAGGGCATAAAAGTCACTCTTCACGTCAGTGAGTCGTCGCAGTCTAGGGAAATAGATGTACCGGTTCAGGAAGAGCAACATTGCCGCCAAAACATCGCGGGAGCACACGGCTGAACATGGTCTGTGACATCCCACCAGCAGACGCCACAGTATGTTGGAAGGTACCGGTGGCAAAGAAGTGTAGGGCTGCGATCACCTTCACCTTGGGGGTCAGCGCTGTAGGATACGGCCGGCCAGGCTGCAAATGTGGGGACAACTGCACTGCCAAATCCTCAATCAGCTGCCTGGTGAAGCGGTACCGCCGGATGCTGTCCCGTTCCACCATCGTTGCCAGGTCTGGGAATGGCCGATGGACAGCAGGAGCCCTGCAGTGCAGAGGAGAAGTAAGCAAGATCGTCAGTCACCCCACATATGCGGCATTGAACACACTCAAGATCCCAACATACATCATCATGAGGCACAACTACATGAAGTGTGCAGTACCGGAACGACATTTATGGTACATACATGGCCAACATCTGTCAACACGGTCCTACAGGTGGCATCAATTTGTCCCTGTTTGGCCCATTGGATATCATGATGCTGTGTCACAGTCACCCCCCAGTGACATGTGAGGACAGATGTGCCCCAGGCACCACAGCTCAACGACAGGCACATTCCCAGGGACCCTGTAATGCCACATGGACACTGGCATCACCTGGAGTATCATGTGTACACCACAACAAAACAAACATGACCCCCACAGGTAGTGGCCACACTTGCCATGGCAGGAGAGCCATGGACGTCTGTGACACACACGCACAACATCAGAGTCCATGCACACACAACGTGGATGTGGAGACTGTCTCCCATTGTGCACATGAAATCAGAGACATTGTAAACACTACATGCACAAAGACTGTGGAGGGCCATCACTATTGTGCCACTGGGACACCCTGGCTCAAACATACCGTCCCACATGGGACTCACGGGGTATGTGACATGACATACACAAACACCACTGTGAAATGTGACCATGGCACATGCACAGATGAACAGTTGCACATCACAGTGGTCACGTACACGTAACACCCATGATCCTGTCCCCATGAACACGTGCACAGCCTGGGGGTGGCTGCCCACAGGTGACACCCACAGGACAACATGTACACCAACATACACACAATAGGAAATGCAGCCTTACATGCCTTATGATAAGGTTTGGACAGGCTGTCGTGATGTAGGTGTGCCCCTCACTCCCTGGGAGCTATCTGTGGCTGGCATATGTCCATCTGAGACAGGCATGCTGACATATGCCAGTCACATGTACAGTGATGCGTTGTACTGCAATGGACCGATCGGTGCCTCCGGCCGGCCCATTGCATTCAATGTGTGCGGGTACGCGTTGTACCCCTGTGCGCGTTGAACAGCAATGGACCGATCGGTGCCTCCGGCCGGCCCATTGCTTTCAATGTGTGCGGGTACGCGTTGTACCCCTGTGCGCGTTGAACAGCAATGGACCGATCGGTGCCTCCGGCCGGCCCATTGCATTCAATGTGTGCGGGTACGCGTTGTACCCCTGTGCGCAGTTGAACAGCAATGGACCGATCGGTGCCTCCGGCCGGCCCATTGCATTCAATGTGTGCGGGTACGCGTTGTACCCCTGTGCGCGTTGAACAGCAATGGACCGATCGGTGCCTCCGGCCGGCCCATTGCATTCAATGTGTGCGGGTACGCGTTGTACCCCTGTGCGCGTTGAACAGCAATGGACCGATCGGTGCCTCCGGCCGGCCCATTGCATTCAATGTGTGCGGGTACGCGTTGTACCCCTGTGCGCGTTGTACTGCAATGGACCGATCGGTGCCTCCGGCCGGCCCATTGCATTCAATGTGTGCGGGTACGCGTTGTACCCCTGTGCGCTGTTGAACAGCAATGGACCGATCGGTGCCTCCGGCCGGCCCATTGCATTCAATGTGTGCGGGCACGCGTTGTACCCCTGTGCGCGTTGTACTGCAATGGACCGATCGGTGCCTCCGGCCGGCCCATTGCATTCAATGTGTGCGGGTACGCGTTGTACCCCTGTGCGCGTTGAACAGCAATGGACCGATCGGTGCCTCCGGCCGGCCCATTGCATTCAATGTGTGCGGGTACGCGTAGTACCCCTGTGCACGTTGTACTGCAATGGACCGATCGGTGCCTCCGGCCGGCCCATTGCATTCAATGTGTGCGGGTACGCGTTGTACCCCTGTGCGCGTTGAACAGCAATGGACCGATCGGTGCCTCCGGCCGGCCCATTGCTTTCAATGTGTGCGGGTACGCGTTGTACCCCTGTGCGCGTTGAACAGCAATGGACCGATCGGTGCGCACCCATTGACAATGGGCTTGCCCGGCAACGGACGCGTTTTTGAATATTCGAACGAGTCGGTTGCTGGAAAATCAGTTGGTCACCCACAACAATGTTGCAAAATCATGTATGTCATGAAGTTGAAGATTTGAAGGATGCTGTGGGCGTGTTTTGGTGCTGCTATTCCATGGATTGGCCAGATTCAGAAGATGCAAACGACTTGGACCTATCACTTTGGACACAAGGGACAGTATCTGCCTCTCCAGCACATATATATTGCTGCATGTTCCCCTGAGAGCCCACTTGCCTGCACTACATGCTCCAGGACGACATCTGCCACTGCACTGCTGCTGTCTCTGCCCCTCTGGACCCTGCAATGGCACGTACTGTGGAGAGAGCCCCAGCCTTCAGCCTTGAAGAGAACCAGGCCCTGCTGGACAGCCTACTTCCACAGTACAGCAAGCTGTATGGGACACCAGGGGAGCAGGTGAGTGTTCTGTGCACTGCCTTTCTGAATGTGCATTTTGTCTGACTAGCAAGGCTGAGAGTCAGCACACCACTGGCTAGCAGGCTCACTGAGTAGTTGTCACCCCCATAGTGTGTAGTGACTTGCACTGGACAGGTATGGTGCAGTGACAGTGCTTCTGAACAGGGTTTTACTCCCCATGCTATGATACCATGTAGTGACTTCTGGAAAACTGTCCATGGGCAGCCGTGCACTGCCTGGGTACACCATGTGCCCCTGTGATTGCGACATGTATATGCAACTGTGTCATGCACGGATATGTTGCATGTGTAGTAATGTCCTTATCACTTTGTCATCCTGACAGGCTTCTGCCCATCGGAAGCATGAGATCTGGAAGGACATCGTCCGGGCTGTCCGGTCCGTGGGGGTCTACAAGCGCCGGATCCGCAACTGCCAAAAGAGGTGGCAGGATCCTTCGGGGCTGGACCCGGAGGATTGCACGGGTCCAGCTGAAGCTGTCGCCTCCTCGCAGGAGGGGCGGAACACGGACCCTGACCCCCCACATGCTCAGGATCCTGGCGGTGGTCTTTCCAGACCTGGATGGGCAGCTGAAGGCCAGAGAGCAGCAAGGAGGGGGTGAGTCAAAGACTGCACTGTGTACTCTGTCTAACATGTTATGTGCCCTCCTCGGGCCAGGTTGAACTGCCACAGTACAGCAGTCATGTTGTCCAGGAGCCATGTCCCTCTATTGTGCACTGCCCACTCCTCATCTGATACCCAGGTGTGGCCCTTACATGCAGGGAATTCTGTCACTTAGGACTGTGTCCTTGCAGTTTGCTTGACTCAAGGTGGGAGACAGCATCTGTTTCCCTGACTCTGTGGTGGGCATCATGGGTGGGTCCATTGCTTACACAATGCCTGTATTCTGACATGTATTCAGCGTGTTACTTTGATCTGTGGTCCAATTGCTGAGCTGATCCACCACATGTGGCTGGGGTACCTGGCACACACCCATGCTGCGGGTGGGAACAATGTTTGGGCCCCAGGAGTATGTATATGACGTTTGTCACACATACTTAGCCAGCTGCCTACAGTCCAGGGCTCATCCCTCATTCATGTGGGGCTGGACAGTCATGCCTACTCCAGGCCATACAATACACTCTGTACTCCCACTCCCGTGTATCAGAGGACACATTGTGCACAGTGATTTGCCCCTCAGGTGTCTGCCTCTGTGTCAGTGTGCTGTGGATTAGTCGCCAGGACTGCTGTGGAGTTTCTTGGTAGGGGCTCAGTATGCCACTGGAGATGTGACCATAGGAGACGATACTTGTGTGACACATAGGTGTCTGATCAGCTGCCCATGCAGACTGGGGCATGTAAATGTGAAGTTCAGGCAGCTGTTCCCCATGCACAGCAGAGTGTGAGGGGCTCAGGTTCAGAGGGTAGTGTCACAGGTCTCCCATATGTCCAATAGGTATGACCTGGACAGATGAGGGTTAAGAGGATGTGTTGTGGGGGATGTACATGTGCACTTGTGCAGCTCCAGGACTTGCATTCCCCATGACCTACTATTGTGACACAGTGCAGAGTGTTGTTAGTCTGGCTGCAAAGTCATACATCACTGAGACAGTGATGTATGACTTTGCAGTCATGCCTCCGCCATGGCATGTGTCTACTGATTGGTGATCCTGCAGGGGAGTGACATGTGCTACATGCACACCATAGTGGCGCTGGCTATCAGGACATGGGTGCATCATGGTGTCTGTCGCTGGTATGCATCACATGCATTTCCTATTTGACTCTGGGCATCCCTTACATCCGTAAACCTGTACTGACTCAGTGGCAAGAGCTGTGATGTGTCCACACCGTGTCCTCTGCACTGTCCAACTACTGTGTACTTGGTGCATGTGTCAACACTGGGGTGTTGCAATCCAACAGACACCAGACAGATGGGTGCAAGGCCATGTGGGATGTGAGTGCCATGCTTGGCATCAGACTGACAATTGACTTCTCCTGTTCAATTAGTGCACTTTTAGCAATGTACAACTAATGATGCCAGGGCTTGCTCTGTGATGTGCTGTGCTCACAGTGGTGTGTGCGTTATGTGCAGGTGACTGATGTCTGTCTGTTTCCCCATTGTTTGCAGATACATCCACGGCCACGGAAGGGGACAGCTCCACGGACCAGGAGGAGCCGGAGAGCCAGACTGGGTCAGCAGCCGAGGAGTGGTCGGAGGGACCCAGTGGCACGGAGGGCGAGGGGAGCCACACCGAGGAGTCCTCAGCAGCATCCACCTCAGCTGAGGACCAGAGCAACTCGGAGGATGACTCCCTTGTGGAGGCGGGTGTCAGCAGCCACCACACCCCAGCTAGTGTTGCTGTCCCCGCCACCACCAGCACCACCACCGCCCTCCCATCGGCTCCCATTCCCCAGGTCCGTGGAGGCTCCCATGTCCGGGAGCGTGTCTCCTTTGGGCCAGGCACCGCACCCCCTGCCCCTGTGTCCCCTGCTGCCCTGAGTGAGGAGTCTGTGTACCTCCTTCGCCAGCTCCATGTAGGGCAGACAGCCATGCTGAGTGTCCTCCATGCGCACACCGCGCTGTTGACTCAGCTGGTGTCGTTCATGGAGGGCATCTCATCGGGCATGTCTGACCTACAGAGGGGCAATAGGTCCATGGACTCCTCCCTGACGGCAGCAGTGTCCCTCCTCAAACGGTCCCTCACCCCTCCTGCCTCTGCTCCATCCACACTCCCCAGCACCTTACCCATCCCAGGCACACACACACTGGCACACACCAGCACACACACATCCAGCACACTGACACACACGCCAATGACAAAACGCACACGCAAGCACATTCAGGGGACTGAAGCCAGACTCACAGGGGATGGGGCCCTGGAACACACACACGCATCCACATGCACTGCGCAGTCCTCAGTTCCCTCTCCCTCCAAAGCACCCTCCCTTGCCTCACCTGCAACCCCAAAGTCACAGCAGCTCTTCCTCTGTGACCTCGGCCTCTTCCCCACCGATGAAGCTGCTCCAGCATCCCGGGGGAAGAGGAAGCCCACCCACACGGAGCAGAGTGCCCCTCGCCCCCGGACACCCTCCCCCAGGCGCAGACGGACTGAGGCCCCCACCCGCAAGTCCCCCGGAGTGCTAAGAGCAAGACCCCGCCACCGCCCTGCAGCTCAGGCACAAGGTCTCCGTCCTCCATCCCTCAGGCCCCCACTGCACAGGTGCCCCCACCACACCCTGCCCCAGGTTCCCCACCCACAGATATACCATCCCCAAGATGCTCCGGCCTTCTCCCCTGCCACTTGCTCTCCCAGCACCACACCCCCGCTGCGCTTGTCTGTGCCACTGATGTGGTGAGGGTGTCCCCCCTCTGTCCAACCCACCTTGCCTGTTCCCCATTCTCCTCCCCTGGAGGTAGGCACTGCAGTGGAGTCCACTACCGCCCTGTCTGACTTGGGCACTGCAGTGGCGGACCTGTCCACCCCATCTGCAGGGTCCACTGCAGTTGTGCCGGCACCCACGACATCTGTGTCATGCCCCCAGTTGTGCCGGCACACACCATGTCAGACACCTCCACTGCAGTTGTCAGTGGCTCTCCAGCACCCACCACCCCTTCCCTGACTCCCCTGGTGAGCCCTGATCCTGTCCCTGCGGTGCCTGGCCTGCCCCCCGGTTGCCCCTCCTAGTGGATTGTCCCTGGTATTGTGCAGGCATGCGTAGGGTGACATCTGCCAGTGTCACCCTGTTTGAACTTTGACAATGGACTGGCCATTGGCCTTTGCTCTTTTTCAGGACTTCGTTTGGCCTCAACACATATGCTGAATAAAGCAACTTTCTTTTCTCTAGTGCTCATGCTTCAGATGTACATGTTGTTGGTGCAGCTAACCATGCCCTTGCTGCAGTGATGGTGATATCTGGTCTCATGATTATGAAGTGTTACTGTGCAGGAACCCATGTGGTCCAGGGGGAATGTGTCCTATCATGTGGTGTATCCATGTCATCAATAGCAGCATCTGAGGGTGTCATGTGTTCAGTATTTGGCAATGGGTTTCCTACTTACATTGGCAATTTCACATCTGTGGCTTCCACCCCTGCACATCTGTTGTGCCTGCCATCGTTGCATTTGTCTACTTCCCTGACCGTGTTGCCATCTCCAGTGGACATGCAGGTTTGGGCATCAATGGGGAGGGACTCATCCGTGTAGTCAGTGCAACATTGCTATACAAGTGTGTTGGATCTGTGCTGATGATTCCGTTGGCACATCCATGACCAGGCTGATGTGATGGGAGCCCTCATTTGGTGCTAATTGTTGATTGTGTGACCAAGTGCTCAGCTGACATGATGGGGCCCTACTGAGGCAACATATGGCACAGCTTTCCTCACACAGGAGTGGAGTCCCCTCATGGCAGTGTGTACAGGTGTGACATTGCCTGCGCCCAAGGTGTGTGTTGTATGTGCATGTCTGTGTGTTCACTTCCATTCATCTGCGCATGCTGTGATCCCTAGTGTTGTACCTGTTTGTGATGCTTGCTGACTTGAGCTATGTTCCCCCAAAGTCTTCTCCCTGTGTTCTCTGTGATGTGGGTGCATGGCACATTACTGGTCATCAGGGTGTCACCCATAGGTGTGTTTGCTGTCAGGGCAGAGTTTGTGTGCTGACGCAGATGGGTCACAGTCAGGTTTCCCTTTGGCACTTGTTGTTTGCCCCTGTCATGTGATTTCCAGTTTGTGTTATCTTTCAGTGATTGTGACACGTTGTGTGTGTGACTGCTGGCACTCCTTAGGGTCCGGGCTGCAATGTTGGTTGTTGTCTATGTGTGTTCTTTGTGGGTGACCTTGGCTTCTTCATTGGTGTGTGACTGTGGCTGGGATCCCATTGGTCGGTGTGGTATTGCCGTCATGTCCATGTACAGCGTAGTGTGCAGTGTGTCAGACATTCAGGAGTCTTGTTGAGTGTCCATGTGTGATGTGTTTCTACACCTTGGTTCCCACCCACCACCCTGGAATAGTAATGGGTGCATGTGCAATGTCACCAGTGCATGTGTACTTCACTGCTGCACATTGTTGGAGGTCGAGGGGTGTGGTGTTGAGTGTGTGCAGATGAGAGTTGCTGCCCGGCTAGTCCCCTGCCTCCATGTTGGCCTTGGCTTACTGGCCATGCTGATTGATTTGTGCTTGTGTAGGTGTGATGGTAGTTAGTTGCTCAGGACACCTGACTGTGGTTCACAGTGTGAACGACATTTAGCTTTGTCATCACAGTGGTATTTTTCTTCAGCCCAGGGTCACCACATTGTGGGGGCCCTGGGGGTGGTGCTGTGGTGTGTCTGTGACTTGCTGTGTCAGTTGTTGTTCCTACGTGCCTGTGTGACATGTGTGTTTTGTGCTCCCTCTCACCTGTCAATGCCTGCTTGCCCACATAGGGGATTTGGATCCATGAGTTACCTTAGTGTGGCAGTGTATGCACATCTGTATGATTGGTATTCAGCTCTCCTCATGTGTTGTGTTGTTGCCTGGGGACAATGGCACCCCCACCCCTCACCTGCTGTGTATGATGACAGTGTTGGTCTGCCTGTTTGTGTTTGTGCATCTGCACCACTGCATTGGCATATCTTGGGTGTGCCATTGGCTGTATGTTGTTTGGTGTGTTTCCCCTGCTGTCCCTGGGACTCCTAGGTCATCGGTCAGCACAGTGATCATGGTTTGTGTGTCCCATTGCTGCCATGGTATGGTATCTGTTCACCTCACATCTGCTGTCTCCACAGGGTATCTGCATTTGTGTGCCCATTGGTGCAAATATGTGGTTCTGCATTCTGATGGTCACTTCTGTCATTGTGTCATTGATGACTGTTGACGGTCTCAGCCACCATGGGTGTTGTTTGTCTGCACATGGCCAAAGGAATGTTTCATTTGCACTGCAGTATTTGGCTCCCCCAATTTATGTTGCAATGGGACACATACACTACTTTGCCACAGATGAGTTTTTGGTTCTGTGACCAGGAATGATCCATGCAGTTTGGCAGTTGCAGCTCTTTCTTTGTCAACAATTACCTTTTGGTCACTGTGATGATGAGGGTGTAGACCCCATTGCCACAATGGTCAAAATGTGCTTCAGCTATGGACCCCACACTTGCCTTTTGGTCACTGTGATGATGGGGGTTTAGACCCCATTGCCACAATGGTCAAACTGTGCTTCAGCTATGGACCCCACACTTACCTTTTGGTCACTGTGATGATGGGGGTTTAGACCCCATTGCCACAATGGTCAAAATGTGCTTCAGCTATGGACCCCACACTTGCCTTTTGGTTACTGTGATGATGGGGGTTTAGACCCCATTGCCACAATGGTCAAAATGTGCTTCAGCTATGGACCCCACACTTGCCTTTTGGTCACTGTGATGATGGGGGTTTAGGCCCCATTGCCACAATGGTCATGGGCTGCTTAGATTGTGGGTGCCACACACATATATGTGTGGCACATGTGCTAGGGGGTCACATTGTATGTTCAATGTCATGTTCGGTGTTGTAGGCATTTGACACAGCCTGCTCACACGCTTGTCATGGTGGTGGGGGGATGTCTTAATCTTGCATTCCCTAGGTTGTGGTGTGCTTGTTGTGTCATGCATTGTCCATCCTATGAGTGGGGGTGGTAGTAGTGGTAGGCATCCAGCCCCCTGGCTAAGGGTGGTAGTAGTGGTGGGCATCCTGCCCCCTGGGTGGGGGTGGTAGTAGTGGTAGGCATCCTGCCCCCTGGGTGGGGGTGGTAGTAGTGGTAGGCATCCAGCCCCCTGGCTAAGGGTGGTGGTAGGCATCCAGCCCGCCCTGGGTGAGGGTGGTAGTAGTGGTAGGCATCCAGCCCCCTGGCTAAGGGTGGTAGTGGTGGTGGGCATCTGGCACCCCCTGGCTAAGGGTGGTAGTAGTGGTAGGCATCCTGCCCCCTGGGTGGGGGTGGTAGTAGTGGTGGGCATCCTGCCCCCCTGGCTAAGGGTGGTAGTAGTGGTGGGCATCCTGCCCCCCTGGGTGAGGGTGGTAGTAGTGGTAGGCATCCAGCCCCCTGGCTAAGGGTGGTAGTAGTGGTGGGCATCCTGCCCCCCTGGGTGAGGGTGGTAGTAGTGGTAGGCATCCTGCCCCCTGGCTAAGGGTGGTAGTAGTGGTGGGCATCCTGCCCCCTGGGTGAGGGTGGTAGTAGTGGTGGGCATCCTGCCCCCTGGCTAAGGGTGGTAGTAGTGGTGGGCATCCTGCCCCCCTGGGTGAGGGTGGTAGTAGTGGTAGGCATCCTGCCCCCTGGGTGGGGTGGTAGTAGTGGTGGGCATCCTGCCCCCTGGCTAAGGGTGGTAGTAGTGGTGGGCATCCTGCCCCCCTGGGTGAGGGTGGTAGTAGTGGTAGGCATCCTGCCCCCCTGGTTGAGGGTGGTAGTAGTGGTAGGCATCCAGCCCCCCTGGCTAAGGGTGGTGGTAGGCATCCAGCCCCCCTGGCTAAGGGTGGTAGTAGTGGTGGGCATCCTGCCCCCTGGCTAAGGGTGGTAGTAGTGGTGGGCATCCTGCCCCCCAGGGTGAGGGTGGTAGTAGTGGTGGGCATCCTGCCCCCCTGGGTGAGGGTGGTAGTAGTGGTAGGCATCCTGCCCCCCTGGGTGGGGGTGGTAGTAGTGGTAGGCATCCAGCCCCCCTGGCTAAGGGTGGTGGTAGGCATCCAGCCCCCCTGGCTAAGGGTGGTAGTAGTGGTGGGCATCCTGCCCCCTGGCTAAGGGTGGTAGTGGTGGGCATCTGGCACCCCCTGGCTAAGGGTGGTAGTAGTGGTGGGCATCCTGCCCCCTGGGTGAGGGTGGTAGTAGTGGTAGGCATCCTGCCCCCCTGGTTGAGGGTGGTAGTAGTGGTAGGCATCCAGCCCCCCTGGCTAAGGGTGGTGGTAGGCATCCAGCCCCCCTGGCTAAGGGTGGTAGTAGTGGTGGGCATCCTGCCCCCCTGGGTGAGGGTGGTAGTAGTGGTAGGCATCCTGCCCCCCTGGTTGAGGGTGGTAGTAGTGGTAGGCATCCAGCCCCCCTGGCTAAGGGTGGTAGTAGTGGTAGGCATCCAGCCCCCATGGCTAAGGGTGGTAGTAGTGGTGGGCATCCTGCCCCCTGGGTGAGGGTGGTAGTAGTGGTGGGCATCCTGCCCCCCTGGGTGAGGGTGGTAGTAGTGGTAGGCATCCTGCCCCCTGGCTAAGGGTGGTAGTAGTGGTGGGCATCCTGCCCCCCTGGGTGAGGGTGGTAGTGGTAGGCATCCTGCCCCCTGGGTGGGGGTGGTAGTAGTGGTGGGCATCCTGCCCCCTGGCTAAGGGTGGTAGTAGTGATGGGCATCCTGCCCCCCTGGGTGAGGGTGGTAGTAGTGGTAGGCATCCTGCCCCCCTGGTTGAGGGTGGTAGTAGTGGTAGGCATCCAGCCCCCTGGCTAAGGGTGGTAGTAGTGGTGGGCATCCTGCCCCCCTGGGTGAGGGTGGTAGTAGTGGTAGGCATCCTGCCCCCTGGCTAAGGGTGGTAGTAGTGGTGGGCATCCTGCCCCCCTGGGTGAGGGTGGTAGTAGTGGTGGGCATCCTGCCCCCTTGGGTGAGGGTGGTAGTAGTGGTAGGCATCCTGCCCCCTGGGTGGGGGTGGTAGTAGTGGTAGGCATCCAGCCCCCCTGGCTAAGGGTGGTGGTAGGCATCCAGCCCCCTGGCTAAGGGTGGTAGTAGTGGTGGGCATCCTGCCCCCTGGCTAAGGGTGGTAGTAGTGGTGGGCATCCTGCCCCCCTGGGTGAGGGTGGTAGAAGTGGTGGGCATCCTGCCCCCCTGGGTGAGGGTGGTAGTAGTGGTAGGCATCCTGCCCCCTGGGTGGGGGTGGTAGTAGTGGTAGGCATCCAGCCCCCCTGGCTAAGGGTGGTGGTAGGCATCCAGCCCCCCTGGCTAAGGGTGGTAGTAGTGGTGGGCATCCTGCCCCCTGGGTGAGGGTGGTAGTAGTGGTAGGCATCCTGCCCCCCTGGTTGAGGGTGGTTGTGGTGGTTGGCATCCAGCCCCCTGGGTTGGGGTGGTGGCGCGCATTCAGGCCCCTGTGTGCATATGTGGCATTGGTGATGGGCATCCCGCCCCTATGGTGCTGCTGTTGCTGGTGTAAGTATATTCAGATTCCCAGTGTATGTGTGTGATGTGTCGTGTACGTGTTGTATGTGTTTTGTGGTTGGTGTCTGACTTACCTTCTGCGCCGTACGCGTCCGTGCCTGTTCCGGTAGTAGATGTAGAATATTGGTATGATCGGGACGAAGGGATTCATGGTTGGTTCGTGTCGTTCGTCCTTCTCGTTGCTTCGCGTCGTCCTCGCCGCTTGGCTTCGTCCTCGCCGCTTCGCGCCGTCCTCGTCGGTGCTGTGTTCTGCCTCGTAGCCGTGGATCGTGTTGTGGCGCGATTCGGAGCTTATGTGCGCCTCTCCCGGATGCTTTGACGTGCCGTGCGTAGCGACGGGTTCGGCGCGTACGGAAAGCGCATCGTACTTGTCCGGCCGGACGGGGCTGCATTTTCCCTTCCGTGCGACTCGATTCGGCGTTTCCGGATTCGCCTCGGTCGGAGAACAGGACCTGGTTTGGGTGAGTACGGCTCGGCCGGGATTTTTGCTGTTGTGCGCATCGTACTTGCTCGTTCGGTGTGCTGTACGGATCGGTCGGGAAACTGGCTTTCGCATGGCTTTTTTCCCGACCGAATAGTATTGGGTGCGCCTCCGACCGAGATCGGAATCGGCCCCATTGTGTGAAATTTAACTAATATTTTTTATTTGGGACTAATTCCTTTCCTGTAGGGACTTTTGTTCTCTAAAAACATCACAGGAAGGAACATCATATGACTTATAATCCCGCATCTTCACAAAACGTGATGTCATAAGATTTTATCCTTCATTGCACCACAATAATTGATATTGCTGAAGTTCCATAAAAACTTCATGATTAATATAACAAAACAATACACATGAATGTTTGTTTTAGATACCACGTCCCAGTTTTACAAAAAAATCATGCAACACAGCACAGAGAGTGAATATGCTGCACTGCGTTGCGCGAATGGGAGAGAGGAGAACAGCTCCACAGGCTCTCAAAGGGCTACCATTAAATATTCACACCCTTTAATGGTAAGCTGAGCCAATGAAAGCTGACTCTTCTCAGGAGTTGACCCCATTTTTTTCAAAATGTGCTCTTGGTGCCCCTAAATGTCAAACATTACCTCAGTTATACCAGGGCAGCATTTTGCCAGGGGTGCCCATATATCAAAAATTACATGCAAAATGTGTGTGCCAGAATTATGCCATTGATGCCATCTGTATGCCATGGTTGACCCTTATGTCCCAACTGATACTTTCTCACTCACCCATGCTCACACTGCTTCATTCTCACTCACTCGTACTTATTCACACTTTGACTCACTCCAGCAGACACCCCCAAGCCTCTTTCCCTAGCAATAATTCAAATATGGAAGGTGTAAAATTTGGGGGAGCCGTTTGCGAGGGTTCCGTTAATAAAATCCGGCTATATTGCAGCAATGAAGCCCAATAATACAGTTTAAGATTTGTGAGAGCCCACCCTCCTCTCTCTTTTGGGAGCGAGAGATACCTCAGCGCTCTTCTTGGTTTAGAATAGGTCCATAAAAATCTAGTGAATACTGCCTCAAAAGTTTTAAAACATTCATTAGGAAAATCTAAGGGGATTGCTCTAAAAAATATAACATTTTGGGTAAATAAATTATCTTTATAAGGTTACAACGGCCTATTATTGTGAGGTGCAAATTATTTAACCTTACTAACCCTTTCTTAGTTTTATCTGCCAGAGGTTCTAGATTTAAATTAACAATAGACTCCACATTTAAAGAGATAAAAACACCTAAGTATAATGCTTTTTCGACTACTCTTTTATCAACCAAGGCAATCTTATCATTGATGATAATTTGTGTCTTTTCCTTGTTTAGCGAGAAGCCGGAGATGTCCCCAAATACAGATGCTTCTGTCTCTATTGCCTTAATAGCAGCTTCTGGATAAGACGTCAAAACTGCAACGTCATCTGCATATGCCAAGATTTTGGTTTCATGACCATGCATAATTATTGGAGGGAGGGATAGCCGTGCTTTGCGCTATTTTCCTTAGAAATGGGTCAATATACAGCGCGAACAGGAGTGGAGAACAAGGACGCCGCTGTCGAGTTCCACAAGTGATCATCACTGGTCCTGTCATGCTTCTAGAAATACAGACTTTAGCCGTAGGCTTACAATACAAGGCCTTAATTCCTTGAATGAATCTTGGGCCAAAGTCCCTTGAATACATTGCATGCCATAAGAACTGCCAGGAGACCCTATCAAACGCTTTTTCGGCATCTAACAAAATCAGAGCCATAGGGTCTCCTGAAACTTCCACAGCGTCAAAAAGTGAAATCACACGCTGAATGTGTCAGTAGTGTCCCTTCCTGCAATAAAACCATGCTGTTGGTACAAAACCAGTTTTTTGATGACCTGGGCTAAACGTACTGCTAACACCTTGGAACAAATTTTTGAGTCTCCATATATCAGCGTAATTGGCCGATATGTACCGAGTTCAGCCGATGTCTTATCTTTCTTCCAAAAAATTGCTATTTTGGCCATTGACCAGGAGTCTGGTGGTGTGGTTCCATTAAATATGTGGTTAAAAAGTGCAAGCATCTGATCTTTCAGCTGGGGGGCAAAAGTTTTATAAAATTCTGAGGGGATTGCATCCACACCAGCAGCTTTAGCCGGAAGGAGACTAGAAATTGCAAGTAATATCTCTTCCCATTATAGCTCCTTTTCTAGGGTTTCTCGTTCGTCTATAGATAATTTACTTGCTGGCACTGCTTCGAGGAACTCTTCGATTTGCCTAGGGCAATCCCTATTTTCTTCCGTATACAAGGTTTGATAAAACACTTGAAATGCCTCTCTGATTTTTTTTGCGTCAGTAACAGCCCCAAAACAGGATCCCGAATTTCTCTAATCTCGCTATTTGTGTACTTCTGCCTTGCTCTCACTGCCAGATGGTGTCCGACCTGCACTCTACACTCGTAAGTTCTTTCTTTCCAAGTAACATATTTTTCTGCTGCCCTATTTGCGAATATCCCCTCTAGTTCTGCCCTTACGAGTGTTACCTTCGTTTGTGCTTCCCTTATCTCCCCTGCCTTGTTGTGTAGTTCCTATAAAACCTATATAGGATCTGCACGTTTAGACAACATACACTGCAGGATTGATGTCAGACTGATTCTAGACACCCCCACCGGGTATGTTGGTCTGTATACCAGCTAGCTCACAGTGCCACTAGAAACTCCTCTTTCCAAGGAGAGAATAGTTCTTGGCAACTATCAAACATGACAACCCTGATCCCTCAGGACTGTGGAAACAGTGTACTACTTTTCGCTCAGTCACTTGTGCTCACTTAGTCTCAGGGAGATACACAGAATAAACGGTATGTAAGTTTTTCAATAAGCATTTATTGAACAGTCGTTATTCTAGTGTAAAATAGGAGTGCTGAAACAACCACTAGACAGTAACAGATATAAATGATTAGAAGCACTAAGAATGTAAAAGGATGGTAGATTTCTACCATTTTGCTATAACCATGAATACAGGCAAGTATATAAAAAACATGACAATAAAATGCATACTCCTACGATGCTACCCTAACTAGATGTACCTAAGTGTACCTAGCATGTGTGTAGGTGTTAAGCCAAGAATCCCTCTAGGATAAAGTCAACCCCATTACCTGAAGTGAGAGACTGTGGGACCCCGTCTTGGTCTCGAGTTGGACACCCCGCAAGGGATGTTAGACCACTGCGAGCTGGAGTATCTGCATGCAGGAATCTCAGCGTCTCGCGTCAGTGTGTCGGCAGGGAAGTCCTGATCTCCTCTGACTAGCTCAGCAAGATGTGATGTTTATATACCCAAAGGTCTCCCCGGGGGTTCTACCTTTGCTGTACCACTTGTCGGACTTAGGATGACGTCGGGAATGAACCTTGTACATAGTTATTATGCAGGAGATGGTAGTCCTGCTGAGTTTCCGAGAATCCAAGAATCCTCATGCATAATGTATGCGGCTATTGTTCAGGGAAACCCCATGTTCTGTAAGCAGAACCGTAACTAGGTAAAAGGTCAGTCCTAGCAGCCCGTTATGTATGAAATGTAGGGACAAATATAGGTGAAAGGTTGGGATGTTACCTGAGCCTATATTGGGGTACCTATATGGAATAAAACACCCACTCCTCATCCGACTAGATGACATAATGAAATTCTAACGTACCACTAGGCTGTCTAGGCACTAGTACGCAAGCAACTATAGTAAAAACAATAGTTTTGCTGACATTTTGTTTTTTAAAAACTCTAAAATGTTCTAAAAGAGAGGAATTGTCACTCAAGCAATAGCTCTAATGTGTCCGTATATATAGTTCGAACGACTATAAGCATCGGAAAGCCATGCAGGTCATAACATTTTTGTTGCAATTTAAGTTTGTTTAAAAAGGTCGAATTTTTCCCAGCACACGATGAGCCAAATGTTTATGTGTCCTGGCTGGTAGACGCAACATTGCTGTTGCCTGCCCTCGCAGACGACTATCCCTGTAGCACCTCGCAGATTACGTCAACTGAGCACAGATGATCTTCCGTGCTGCCAGCAGCTGATGCTGGGGCAGCTTGTGCGGCATCCAAGGCCTGGGTGTCAGCGGAGGAGCCGGTATCCATTCCAACAGGAGCAGAGACTTCCTGTGGAGGCTCTAAGAATGCAGCCATCAACATAGGAATACGCTGAGGACACTGCAGAACATGGGCCGTTATCGGGTCCAGTAAAGCATCAACGTCCGGTTGCGCAACTGATGAAAGTGTCAGACAGAGATCCAATACGCATTCTTCTCCGCAGAACAGGCATCGGAGAACAGGTAGGATGCAGTCCATCCAGACTGGTCTAAATGACAGGAACCAAGAGGCGCTTAGTTCCCGTAGGCGAGGTGTGCCCAGATGTTGTACCATGCGATCACAGTATTTACGTGCCAGGAGTACTGTTTCCATCTCCTTGGTGACTGGGATGTCCATTGCATAGCAGAAAAATTACAATCAGGATACCTGCTATTAGAAACAGGATCAGCGGAAGTCCTCCAAAAATGCTTTCTAATACGGAGTGTAAATGTTTGGTATAACTACGAGGACCGTCTGAAAGGTGCTTAACAGTCTCGAACCTATGGTCTTAAATAGGTGGACTATACCCGTCGTATCAGACATGTTAAAGATACGTTTCACCATTTATGTGAAATGGAAGGGGCAGTTCGTATGTATGAGTGCCTGTATCTCAGCCGAGGACCTTGCGGTCTGGAGATCAAAAGTCTCCCGGGCGGAGGTTAAGGGCATGGTTTGCTGTAGAAGCATGGCTTTCATTCTGCTCAGAGTATAAACCGTATAAAGGAAACATTCAATGAAGGCCATAGCGGCGCCTCCCTGACTGTGTGTGTCGGTGGAAACAATACTTGCATACAGCAAGTAACCCTGGAGCTCACGGTGACTAGATATGCAATGCCCGGAAGCATCCCACAACAACCTTGATCGTTCAGCATCAAGCAACTCCCATTTGAAAGTAGCCTGAAAACAGGAGTAATCCCCGCTGCTGGAGTACCCCTCAAGTGACATCATAGGTTTGCTACTGAACCATTGCAGGCCCCGTGCAGCATAATATCCTGGCATATGAGAGATCCACTTAAAGCGTTCTCGCAGTTTGTACCGCTTAGAAGCACTTCTAGATCCCCACTCCTGCATCGAAATCTATACAGTAATTCCCAAGATTCCTTGATGAATTCCCTACCCATCTCTTCATATCTGCCTGCCTGTTGTTGTTCTAGGGAATACTGAAACTGGAAAGTTGTGACCGGTAAAGTTATATGGCCATGGATTAACCACTCTGTGGATGGTGATTCCGCCACAGTAAAAGGTAATCTGTCCAGTTTTTCAATGCACAGCATTGTATATTTCGCTCCCCTCTGTGCCGTTTTCATCTGTTTTTCCATTTGATTGTATGCAGAAAACAAGGACGTACTGTTGATAAAACACTGAGGCACATAACCTGCGCGCAGTGATTGCAGCGTCCAGCTTAATAACATAATAGAACGTAATTGCGATTGTCCGTGCTGTAGTATGGACAAATCTTGTTCTAGTACATCTATAGCAGACGATACAATGTTGCCCAGTGAATAAATCCTGGATGTTAACGTAGTCATAACATTGTCAACTACAGCTAATGCCTTTTCTAGGTTAATCCTATCTATCTCTCGTAGTCTCTCCGCTGCTTCTTGTTGGGAGATTTTCCAAATTTCATTATAGACAGCGTAGTAGAAACGTTTTTGACGTGGCTTCCTGGGACCAAGTAAAAGATCCCGTAGGTCCACATCCTCTGTAAGTAAGGATACGTGTTGTTTCACCTGTGGTAGTTTTGAGGTCTTTAGCCAATCAAGGCATAACTTCCCAACACTGTATGATGTCACCACCCCTGGATGTTCTCTTTGTACATAGCGTGGATCTGGCCTATGGATACTGAACCCTTCGGTGGTACCCCTGAATCTTTCCTGATATCTATTAGTGTCTGTGGGCCAAACCAACCATCCCTTCCAGTTGGGGTCTGATCTATTGTATTGTAAAATGTTATCTAATGTAGCCCCTTTTAGTGATGTAAAATTACCCTCGGCCTGTGATGGTGTTGGAATCTGAGGCGTGTTCAAATCCTTGTTCTTGGCTATTCCAAGGCAGGAAGTCTGTTGCACAGTATCGTTCAAAAATATCAACTGCTGGGGAATGAGGCATGCTCTAAATAGCGCTTCTGTTCCCTGGACTTGCCAGTCTCTAGAACCCCAGACTGATTTTAAGTCTATAGTGTCTTTCCATAAGTCGAAACCCTGTTCAGACAGTTGGGTAATAAAGGAAGCAGAGTAAATCTGTTTGGTGTTAGTCAGCATAATTTTCTGTGCAGATGTAGGTGCACCCTTATAGTAATAAGAGGTTGGGTCAGAAATATTGAACCCTGAAAAATATGAAAATTTCTGAGCAAATGTTTTCGAACTACTTTTCGGTGGTGTAGGGCAATGTTCCCATTGGTTATATGTGAAAACATTCCAAGGGGTACTGGATTTGTGTAGAAAATGATGAACATAATGTTGGTAACAATACATGGTGTTAAAGTCTGATGTGTCTTCTAACATTTCCTTACTAGAAAATGCGGCAGATTGTTCTAAATCAGACAACATATTGTTTACAGTTTCGGAATCCCAATCATCGGAAAATTCAGTATCGGCCACATAGTGTGGTTTTATCAGATCAATGGAGATGAATCTCTTCTCTTTTTTCCCGGCAAGAGGCGGCAGAAGTACAGTTCGTGTCCCTTCAACGGCCAGGACAAGCGAGCGGTCTGTCTGATATAAGCAATGGTGTCTGCGCTGGGCGTGTTACGGTGGAGCCCTTCATCTTTTGACAGATGTCGCACTTTAAGACATTATTTTTGGTCTGCTTTGTTAACCCTGGCCACCAATAGCGTTGTTTCAGTAAAGAAACTGTCGCCGACACTCCTGCATGCGCAGAACCTAGACCCTCGTGTGCAGCTAAAATTAAGCCCAATCTGCGATCCATGTTTGGTATTATTCTATCCCCCACTCCGGGCAAATGAAACGTTATTTGCATCTAACTTGTAGGAGTACTTGAGTGGAAAACCTTTCGGCAATGCCTTATTGTCTTTGCGTGAAGCAATGACAGCTACCATTATCTGTCCGTCTATTCTCGTTTTAGAACGAGTGATTGCAGCTATGGCAGCAGTTCGTACTGCTCCCTTCGCGGCTTCATCAGCCAATGAATTCCCTTCAACGTGAACACCATCACGTTGATGACTCATCGTGTGTATCACGTGAGCTCTTCAACTCCGCTACCTGTTCCCATTGCATTTTATGCTTAATTGTGCCACCTTTTGAGTCTTTAAACCCATTTTGTCCCCAATACTGAAGATATTCATTGTATGACTGGACACAGTAAAAAGAATCGCACACAATTAGTGTGGGGAATTCTCGATCCGTATTTATCAGTGCCAGTAATAGTGCTTTTAATTCTGCCAGCTGAGCCGTGCAGTCTCCTAGAGACTGTGTTTTTGTACAGCTTGGATGGAATTTTCCGTCCTGCATACGACCTTTTATGATCACACATGCAGTGCTGTATTGCTGTTTACTTCCAATGGCCGGCTGAGCTGATCCGTCAATGTAAATTATGTGTTCATACTGATCTAGAGGCATTATTTCATTCGGCAGAGGATATTCTTGTCCATATTGCAAAAATGCTTGTGTTTTCAGACTTGGGTCGTATCTGTATTCTACGTCTGATGCAGTGAGAGAATTAGCCCATTGTATCCATCTTGGATGTAAGGCTTTAGCATTAGGAGCGCTTGCCTTTGTAGCAGCTTCTAAGGCTGGTACTGGAGTCACGACAATTATTCGTTTCCCCTGAGCCAGTGCTCTTTTTCTCAATACAGCAGTCTGTACTGCTGTCAGGGTTTTCTCTGTAGATGCAAAACGCATTTCAGTGTTTGTGTATAAGTGTGATTTGTATGCTATGGGTACTGTTTCGCCTTCATTGAAGGTTAGGTAAGTGTACCCAGATTGATCCGCTATAACGCGGATCACCAGATTGCATACGTTTACACGTGTCTGCAAGTGTTTTGAAGCTATCATGTCAGCTTTTAGTGAACGAAGGATATCTGTGTATTCCTGTGTCCATTGCCTAACTGAAAAATCAGGTCTTACTAAGTCGTAGAAAGGTTTAACCCTTTCTGCGTAATCCAAAATGTATGTTCTACCAAAATTCAGGAATCTCAGAATGGATTGTACATTTTTTAATGATTTTGGAGGTTGGAGCAGCGCACACTTTCCTAAAAAGTTAGCTGCCAAGCTTTCCCTTCACTTGAAAGCTCATATCCCAGAAAAATGGCATTGAGGTGGGCTATTTTTGATTTTTTAAAGTTGAATTTGTAACCCTCAGAGGCGAACCCCAAGATTATGGTGCTCACCCTGGTCAAGTGTTCTTCCAGGTCATCATCCATCAGATAAATATCATCTACAAAGGACAATACCCCTTCATCCAGATTCTGAAGTAACTCAGTTACTCTGGCGGAAAACAACCCCGGGCTGTTCTTATACCCCTGGGGGAGTCAGCAAAATTGACGCTGGGACCCCAGCGCTGAGAATGCTGTCAAATATCTGCTCTCAGGCACTATATTTTGGCAGAAAAATCCATTCGAGATATCTAGTGTTGTTTTATATTTTTTTCGCACACTGTTATTCATCAATGCGGCACTGTGTGCGTTCTGTACTGCAAATGTTTTTGTGCATGGGTTTAGATGTCTATAGTCTAAAACTAGACAATATGAATTGTCGGGTTTTATTACGGGAAACAAAGGATTATTAATCGAAGAGGTGCAAGTTTCAATCACCCCCTAGTATTCAAATTGATCTAAGATCTCCCTGACCAGTTTTTTTAGCTTCTTGCTTAATTGGATACTGTCTCTGTGGAGTTGGAGTAGATTTTAATGGTATCACGTGGTGGGTTGAATCTTCATCCCACCCAACGTGGTGGCGGTATAGTGCAGGGGCAAGGGCCACCGCCCACTCCCACGCGTATGTGTGTTTTAGATATTGGGGAACGAGGTCGGAGAAAGCTGGCCTAATTACCTTTTCCCCCTTTGGGCAATCCATAACAATAGTAGGTGGCCAATCTCTTTCAGCTAAAAGAATGTCGTAGCCAAAAGTCAGGTTCTCCCAAAAGAGACCTTTAATTTTTCTGGGCTTCTCCCCTTCCATTTGGAGTGTTATTTCATGTAACCTATGTGGGACACTTACCCTAGTATCAGGCGTTTCCACGGTGATATGTTCACTCAACTCCGCTGTCACCAGAAATTCCATCAGGTTCTGGCGAACTATTGTTACTTCTGCTGCGCTGTCTGGCATCGTCAGCGCCCATTCCCCGTTCAGTAGCTGAGTCCTCAGAATTCTGGGCATGTCTAACTTTGAGACCTGCTACCTTCTTCTTTTTGAATTGAGGTTTTGCTTTAGGCTTTTCTTTTTAGGAAGCGTAGTCTGAAGTGCGTTGTGTGTCTCTGGACTTTGTACGCTCTTCTTGTCTGTATTCTGACCGTCCTTCCCTCTCCGAGTTTTTCGATGAACCCTGAAAGGAACGACAGGAACATGTATCAGGGTCCTGATACCGGTCAGGTTTTCTAATGTTGTCCCTATTCCTAAGGTTATACCTCCTTTCGGAAGGCTCCTGTTGTGGAGACCTACCTCTGCATTGAGATCTGTTCCCTTTATTCTTTTGTTATTTGTTATTATCCCATTTCTTCTTTGAAGAAGCAGATGATTGCTTAAAAGTATCCTTTTAGGGACTACCCATCAGTTGAGGTTTTATTGCTCTAGCCCCTAAGCTGTCTCTGCCTAATTCTGCATAAACAGTGAATTATTTTAGGCAATTCATGTTCCTGTTGTATAGGAGTGAACTCCCTAAGGCGTTGGCATATTGCCACCGATGCTGCCTCTCCTTTAATGTTTGCTAATATTATAGCTGATACCTGGGCAAAATTACCTAGTAATTTCATCCCTAAGTTCAGAGCAGGTTCTGCTCCATACTCGTTCTGTATTTGTCTTAATACATCTGGTATTACTGCTAATGACGGGATACCATGAGTCCTTGTATATATGGCAGCGAAAACTGTACCCCAAGAGGGGTGCTATCCCCATGGGCAAGCAAATTGTTAACATTCTGTGTTTTTCATGTGGGCTGGTAGTTGAAAATACCGCCTCTAGCTGTGTTATTTTTTGAGCCACCCAGAATGGCATTTGTTCAAGTTTAGTGGGCATTTTACCCATCACTGTGTGTAATGTTTGTGGTGTAATTTTAGTTGTTGATGTTTGAGTCGGACTTGTTGGTGTAGCCGTTGCTGGCTGAACTGTGAGTGTTCTCATCACGAACTGTGTCATGTTTCAGTAAAGTCTTATTAGTTCTTTATGAAGTGTAAGTAAGTCTCCTGCTGGCATTGTTTCAATGTCAGGATATGGTGTGTAGGTGTCTAATACGAATATGCGACGTTACCCCGCAGCCAAACACTCCGCATACCATTACCACGAAATTATCTCTACGCAAATGCCATGACCACACAAGCTTTTATAACGAAGCAAACACAACGCAAATTTTATTCAATCAATTAAAAGTACATTTACCACGCTGTTTATAACAACGCATGCTAGAGCAACGAATATTCAATGCAAATTTTTTTTTATTATTTTAGTCACTTACCTACTGGCACGGGATGCCATGGAATACAGGGGTTTTGGGTGGGTAATTAATAAAAATGACGGCATTTTAATTAATCTTTTCTTTTAAATTAATACTCGATTATTAATTTTAAAGTGTACATCTCTTATTGGTTTTTTTTTTATAGCATGAAAACTGTGGTTTTGTTTGGGTAAGTAATTTAAATATTATGTAATTTTAACTAATTCTCGAGTATTAATTTAAAACTGTACATTTAATACACTACCCTAAAGCACAACCCTACACTACACATACAACACAACACTACCCTAAATCCTAATACACTAAACCCAGCACGACCCTCCCTCGACCCGCACTCTGCTCCCTACACTGAAACACTACCCTGCACGACCCCCCGATACTACCCTAAACCCTAAAATACTACCCTACACTACACAAAGACCATAACACTACCCTAAACACTACCCCCAGCACGACCCTCCCCAGACCCCCACTCTGCTCCCTACACTGAAACACTACCCTGCATGACCCCCGACACTACCCTAAACCCTAAAACACTACCCTACACTACACCAACACCACAACACTACTCTAAACACTACCCCCAGCACGACCCTCCCCCGACCCCCACTCTGCTCCCTACACTGACACACTACCCTGCACGCCCCACCATAAACCCTAAAAAAGTAACCCCCACCCCAGGCCCAATCCCCCTTACCTCTCTCTCCTCGTGGGTCCGCTCTCCATGTTCCTGCTTTGTCTGAGGGGCGGTGCACGTCGTTGTGAGGAAATGGAATAGCCTCAGTTTCCTCACAACGAGGTGGATCGTCATTACATCGCATGCGTTGTAAATGCGCATGCGATGTAATGACATGCGGAGTGATGGTATGCGGGATGTAATGACATGCGGAGTGTTGGTATGCGGGATGAAAGTATTCGGTGTAAAGGATTCGTTGTAAAGGATATTTACCGACTAGTACCGGCCATGTTGCTCCGTCTCTTCCGAGTGGACCGAGTCTTACTTTATTTCTTGTATGGGGAGGGCGCCTTTAAACCAGTATAAATGCTCCTCGTAAGTGAGTGTAATTTCAATGTCCTCGTATGGACAATATTCGTTTGGTATTTCATCTTCTGTGTAGTAATGAAATGTCTTTGTTTGTGCATTTGCCTCTGGGAATTTAACCCATGAATAGAATATCTCTGTTCTAAATGATTCGTGTGCCTCAATCACGAAGGTTACTGGCCCACCCCTAGCTGTTAAACCAAATGAAGCTAGTTTTATGCTGATGGCATTTCTAACATTTTCTGAAAGATGTATAGCATCCGAATCTTCTTCTGAGAGATTTAGTTCACGTACTAGTTCATCCTGCTCAGTCATTGTTTTTTGTAAGAAGACTTTTTCAAGGGAACTGAGATAAGGTGTTGTGCACAATAGGAACAATGTGTCCTTCAAGCTTAATTAACCAACATCCAATACATAGGATTTTTGCCTACTCAGCTGGGGGGGATTTTTGTTCCCTCCCACTCCAGACGTCTCTGGGGAAATATGAGTAGGGGTCTCAGAGAATAACACAACTGAAGTACTCAGATTTGACTGTTAAATAAGTACCCAACCAACGTTGGCGGTGCCATGTCGTGTAGTTCCTATAAAACCTATGATCCAGTG
>CAWUFW010027021.1:0-29422 GCA_963921515.1 Calotriton arnoldi | reverse complement strand
ATTAACAAAGCAAACTAAGGACTTTGGGGCCCATTACGATGGCGGGCGGCAGCACCACCGCCGTGCTGGCGGATGCAAAAACCACCAGTTACCGCCGGCACGCAGCAGTCCACACGCCCGCCCAATTACGATGCGAAAAGTAGGCCAAACACCGCCGGCAAGCCAGCAACACCGTCCGCCATCAAAGTGCGCCCGTACATGTAGCAGCGCAGCCCAACTGACACACACCGTCCGACGAAACACGTCCCGCCCGGCGCATAAATTACGATGCCGCAAACAAACGGCTCCCACGGCCAAGAGATACCGTACGACAAACCGAAGCGGTAACACGGATGCCGAGCACGGACAACGAAGAAGCGGCTCCCCGAGCATGAATCCAGCACTGCAGGCACTCCCCATGCTTCTGCTGATGCACCACCAAGGACGCAACGTACCGCGGAGACGCAGGTAGGCACACACACAACAAGTGCACGCAAACAGCGCACACAGTGCAAGGGCGGAAAAAGCGGACAACCCCCCACCAGCGCGTGTACACTACACATCCACCATCGCATCCACATATGACACACAGGCCAAATCGTAACATCGCAGAACACATGTGTACACACCACCTGGGACCAGGAACCAACCACCCCGTCACGGCCCCAAAGCGCCGATGACGCCGCCACACATGCGCACAACGCAGAGGCCAACCGCAGCGCCATGCATGCGTCGCACACAGACACAGGGACACAACCAAGCAGCACACACATCAGCCCCACCCCGAATGCACATGACACGTGACAGGCCGGCCACAGACATGTCCCCAATGCCCAATTCACGGACAACACCCAACGCCACACAACCGACGCACACATGTCAGTGAAGACACGCAACAGCAGGACACACCCCAGTGTAACAAACATGGCGTAGCACACAGCGGCGGCAACACCAACTAGGAGAAGCAGGGCTCCCTTCGGGAAGAGGAACGCCAGTACCACACAGAAACACCCATACCACCCTGCACATATGAACAAGACATATAAAACGGAACACCAAAGAGCCCGGGGACCGACAACAGGTGGCCCAAGAATAACATTCACACACAAGGCCCAACGCAGAGCGGAAAGGCAGCCTGCCGCCCACACAAGGGAGAGCAGACAGCACTGAATGACCTTCCATTCCAACTCCGAAACCACAGCCCTACGACAGAAGCCGGTGAATACAGCCATTGTCCAAGAATAGACCAACACAGGCATGCCGAGGAGACCGACCACAGGGCAGATAGCGCATATCACAGAAGCACACAACGGACGTGGAAGAAAGAAGAAAACACTCCCCATGTCGGCCACATGCAAGTTAATTGGAAGGAGTCACACAGCACTGACCTTGAACTGTCTGAGAAGCATGTGGGAAGAGGGCCCGTGTCCTCCAAACAAGCCAACAGAACACAAGTCCTGTCTCCCTACGACTACACAGAGCTCACAGCAACCCCGGAGCGTGCACATTGCAGACTGCACACACAGCCGGAGCACGCCACCTCAACGAACCGCTGCGAAATGGCAACCGCAACACACCTACCCAACTACGCCGAACAGCTCAAGCTGTACAAAACCAACCTGTGCCATACATTGGGATGCGATCTCCTGTCCCTGCTGAACGTAAGTTACCGACTGACTTACCGCATCACATTGTTCAGCTGCGTCATGCCCGTCTTCTACTGTCGGAGGTGTCCCTACCAGCATCCCGTCGAGATATGCCTCTCCAACCCGGCATGTCTGAAGGCGGACCTGCTACCACTACTCCTCCCTCTGGACGCACACGACAGGGCCTGCTCTGCCTATGGGGGCATGGCGTATGTGGCCAACATCGCACCTGCACTGAAATGGGACCACTGTGCCTCCACACGACGGATCATCGAGAACAGCTACATCGAATGTCACCCAGCATGCCCCATCATGGTCCTCCAAGGGACAACTTACGAACAACACCTTGACAGCCACCATCCGCTACATTGGCTGGCAAACATGTACACCACCAATGACATGGAAGCCCTGCTGGACGGCATCGCATACCTGACAACCTGTAAATACGTCGGACCACAACGCAGGTTCCCCGAGTGACCTATGATGTCCAACCCCGCACCCATGCTTAGCTTCCGCACGGACTGGCCAGTCACCACCACAACAGCCATACCAAACGACCGGCAACTGTAACCACACCATCAACGACATCGCCATGACATCGGATATGACCGGGACATGCACACTGTTCCCCATCACATCCAGGAACACCGCATGCATCGTGGGAGGCAGTGGCATGGGCTCTGTGTATCGCACCCACATGGACGGAACTGCACGAACAACCAGGACACGACATGGATCCAGCGCACATGGACACACACACCGCTCAGTGGACATGAATAGGTCGCCTGGAGTCTGTGGGTGCTGCACCCCTCCCACCCCCGCCCCCGGGAATCCCATACCAGGACCTTTGCATGGACGACAAGTGCATACAACAACAACACGACCCCAGTGACTGTGACATGTCCAGTAACCACCACAGTGCAACAACAAGTGGCACGCCGCTGCATGCACGCAAGCACATGCCCTGATGTCAACTCACATGCACGCGTGCATGAGGAACAACCGCAGCAAACCTGTCACATGGAACTGAGATGGACTGTGCCCATGATGCCAAGCGGTCTGGTAGGCTACATGTATACCGTCTGTGTCAAAGTCCGCAGCTCCGCAGCTATACGTAAATGTACATTAGCACAGCCTTGGCCAAGCAGATGTCACTCTGAAGCCCACATCCCACATGCAACAGCCAATCACATGTAACCCCACACCCTATCCCATTTGCAATCATGCTCAGTATATCCTCAACATGTATTCCGCTGCCAGTAGTGTCCACTATACTGCATCACAGAGGACAGAAGACTCAATATAATGTTTGAAACCAAAACTGTCTCCGCTGACTCATTTCACAAGTACGAATGAGAGAGGATGAGAGTATGTGAAGTACACGGCAGTCGTGACATGACCATGTAGTCCACTGGTATTGGATGTCAACGCAAATGAGTAGCACTACTGTGGAAGACACACATGTGTCGTGTGAAGTCGTATGGACGCAGTGCTCAGGTGGGTGGGTGCGACGGGTAGATGCGCACATGCCAAGTTGGAGCACGCCGTGTTGGGAGGGGTCATGAACAGTACACCACCGCTTCCCTGGGCATTGTGAGAGGACACCTGTCGGGGGGAGTGAACACGTGTGTGCACAGCAGCCGGGCACACGTACAAAGCGGTACCAGGCGCACCTCAGCCCACCCTCTGTGGACAAGCTGGATCCTGTTGTGCGCCCGCCATGCCCCTTGACAAGGCACACACAGCCCCAGTCGACCAGGTGTAACCCCAACATAGTCAATCCGCACAGGCGATACAGGGCACGGGATGGCAGTGGAGCATGGTGTGTGAGAGGTCTCCTCGCGCTCCTCCTGGTCATATCACGCAGGCAATAGAACCTCAACGTCTAGCATGGCACAAGTCACATGGAAGTGTAGGGGGACGCACCACAGCACGAGCAGCACTGACGTCACAGGAGGTGGCTCGCACCATCCCATCCATTGCCCATCATACCAACCACGCCACATGCCATTGCGACTAAGTGCAAGCGCGTGCGCCACCACCCCCGAGCCCTCCCCAGAGAGGCCAAAGAGTGAATGTGTGGGCCATCAGCCACAGACGGACGCGGCCTGGCCGCAAGGGCAGCCACAGCCACTGGGTGTCGCAGGTGGCGGATCCGGAAGGCGAAGACTGTGATGCATAGTCCATGCAGGCCGGGTCTCCATTTGGGGCACCACGCAGGTGGACGGCGTCCCACAACACATCATACCCTGAGACAGCCCACTCGTGCAACTGGACCCACACATACACTCCTTGCCCTCTCTGGTGCGAGCTTGGGGCTGCCTGTGCAAGCGCTAGCCTCGCAGGTGAGCATGCATATTGGGGGAGCGAGGGAGGACATGAGGGCTGGGGCGAAGATGACTGTATCACTGTCAGTTAGTACAAGGGATGACCCAGATGTGGAAAGGAAGAGACGTGTCCCGTGTGTACTGCAACTAGTCGCCAATACAACTACCCCCCATGTCCGGAATGTAAGCCCGCACCTAGGCCCGCCCATCCGCCACATCGAACATACCACCAGCACGACAACCTTCCCATTCGAAACACTGACTGGGGGTGGCGACCAGTGTACAATCATGTGTAGCCTACCCACGCGTACATGTGGGCCCTCCATGATCCATGTCACCTGCGGCAAAGTCATGACATGTGCAATGAGGGAAGTGAGGAGAGCTGCACGCCCCACGCGCAGAAGGTGCATCAGCTCCACAGACCCAGCAGCGAGTCCAGCAGGGGTCACATGTGCAGGGGCAGCTGTGCCTGGTGTGAAGGCACATGCATATAGACAGCACATCGACCAATGTGTAGTCTGCCCACATCTACAGTCCATCATCATGCGGACATAGGAATTGAACACAGGGCAACACATCTTAGTGGGTGCACCCACCGTGACCAACAATGCGCAATCATCGACGTACCCGCCCTGTGCATGGCCCCCCACCCAACGGAGGCACATCCAGTGCCACCATCCCACACACACAAGCCTTCCACGGAACATGCTGTGTCCAATGGTCAGTACAGAGTCAGCGCCCATCTGGTGGATCCTGAACAGGAGACACATGCACACACATGCCAGCTCCCACTATGTACGACTGCCACCTGGCACGTGCAATGTAACCTCTCACCTGTGACATGTGACTGCAAGCACACAGCCGTCTTGGCATGGGGCTGTCAATGTGGACACCTGTCAATGTTTCGGGAGGTGTGATCCGTACAGTGCTGTACATAGGGTGCAGTGCTGACACCTACTACTGTCTCATATCCCCTCGTGCCACAGGTCCCACTTGTTTTGGCCGCTCAGCCTGTGCCCACATCGTCGTCGTCGTGTGCCATACTCATCCAGCCGCGGAAGCAGTTCCATGCTCAGCAGACATTCATGTTGCCGTGGCGTTGCCGCTTGACGGATATGCAGTCAGTCCCCATCAGCACGCCCCGCAAGTCATTGGGGCCTAGATCCCCATGTGCATGCACATGGCAGTGGTTTGTATCACTAGCCATTGCCATTGTTGGGAGACCTGTGTAAGTGTATTGTGGCCGTGCTGCCCCAGCTTGACAGCTGGGCTGTGGCTCATGTGCTTGCTCAGTCATGTCAGTGATGTGTATGCGAAATTGCTATGTGTCGTGTTGCATTGACATGTGTCCTCTGCCATTGTCCCTAGGCGGAGACCGAACATTGACCGCCCATACCAATTGCTGGCGGACATGGACGATACAGAGGTTATTAGGAAGTTTCGGCTGGACAGGCCAACCCTGCATCGACTGTGTGCCATGTTAGAACCCCATCTCCGTCCCCGCAGGGTGTATCCGACTGCTGTCACCCCCACGGCTAAGGTGATGGCCGCCATGCATTTCTTCGCCACTGGGTCATTCCAGCACACAGTGGGCAGTGGAGGAGGGATGTCCCAGCCCATGTTCAGCAAGGTGCTGAGGGATGTACTGGCAGCCATGATGCTGTACCGGAACAGGTACATCCGCTTCCCCAGGGCTCGTGAATTGGCGGCAGTGAAGGGTGCATTCTATGCCCTTGGCAGAATCCCACACGTCGTTGGAGCCATTGACTGCACACATGTCGGCCTTGTTCCACCACAGGCCACTGAGCACCTGTACCGCAACAGGAAGCACACGCACTCCCTGAATGTGCAAGTGGTGTGCCTTGCGGACATGGTGATCACCCACGTGTGTGCAAAGTTCCCAGGCTCGGCCCATGACGCACACATAATGCGCAACAGCATCTTGCCACGACTGATGTCCAATATGCAACAGGATCGTGCCTGTATTGTCGGTGAGTATGTGGAGTGGTGTAGCGTGCTGGCTGTGCGATGCTGTCCCCTGTCCAGTTGGATTAGCAACGGTTCTCTGTGTCCCTCACACCCAGGTGACTCTGCGTATCCGAATGGGGCATGGCTGCTCAGTCCATTGAGGAATCCTTGCACCCCAGCAGATGATCGCTACAATGAGGCACATGGGAGGACCAGACGTGTGGTCGAGCGTACCTTGGCCTCCTCAAGTCCAGGTTCAGGTGCCTGGACCGCACCGGGGTGCGCTGGCGTACTCCCCACAGAAGGTGTGCCGGATAGTGGTGGCGTGCTGCATGCTGCACAATCTGGCCATTCGGAAGCAGATCCCCTCATCGTGGATGACGGAGATCAACCAGGGCCCCAGCCCGCAGACCAGGACAGCTTGAGTGAGGAGGACAGCGGAGAGGAGGAAGCTGGTAATGTGCGGCAGCAGCTCATCGCCCGCTACTTCACTTGACGGTGAGTGTCCATGTACGACGGCTGATGTGGCTGTATCTGTGCAGGTGTGTGTGTGCTGTGTCAGGGTGGCCGCTTGTTCACTGCGTGCTGTGTGTCAACGCTCCATGGCCAGGGTAGTATGCCACTGTTGGTGGCTGTGGCATTGTGCCCTATTGCTCTGTGCGATGTGTGTACATTGCTTGTAGTTGTTGACATGTACTGTGTGATGGGTGTGTGACACACTCATTGAATGTGCTCCTGTTCTGTCTCCCATCCCTAGGTCCCTACAGGCCCTCCGGATTCAAATGCCATGCCACGCATCAGGTGCCTTTCCGCCCAAGGTGGCCGTTGTATTCCGTACAAATAAGACACAGGGCACAAACAGCAGTTAGTGAAAAAGGTGCATTTATTACAAACTGTGACATGTGATTGTGTGTAAGGTGATGACAAAAGTGGTGCGTGCAGTGACAATGAGCTGTCGGTCATGGCTGCGTGATGATCAGGGTGTACCCACTGGTTCTATGTCCATAGTCCAACACACACATGCCATCCAGATGGCTGTGTGGAGTGGGATCGTAGTCCAAGTCAATGCAGTGGCTGGTCAAGGAAGGCTGGCTGGCTGCCTCACTTGCGTCTGGAGCGTGCGAAGTCCTCCCGGGAGATCTGTTTCCTCTTCGGACGGCCCCTTCCACGTTTGCGAGGGGGTGCCTGCTTGCGACATGCTGGTGGTTGAGGTGTGATCACTGGCTGTGGACGCAGGGGAACTGGACACTGCTGCTCCACCCTGCGCCCCGGCAGGTGGTGGCGGAGGGGGAGCTGCTGTCCCTGGCTGTGACCTCACCGCCACCACCAGCTGTCCCATGAGGTCCACGATTTGGCCCATACGGGCGTCCATGGACCTCAGCACCCCCAGCACCTCACGCGTGTCTGAAGCAGACCGGACCCATTGTCCTTGGGCCTCTTCATAGGCCCCAAGGACTCTGGCCATGTGAGGCAGGGCATGGCTCCCAGGGGAGGCTGGCGTTTCCCTGACCCTGCTCCTCCTACCAGTCCTGCTGCCACCGGCCTGCCCACTAGCCACATTGCTCACCACGGTCCTCGCTGTGGCTCCCAGGGTGGATCCAGTCGTCCGGGCCACCACCTGCGCTGGGGCTGGTGCCAGCGAAGATGTGGCGGTGGTGGCGGCGGTGGTGGTCGGTGCGGCGATGGTGGCGGTTGCGGCAGTGGTAGTGGCCACAATGACCGTGGGTGTGGCCGCAACGACAGTGGCAGCAGGGGGCTGTGAATGTTCAGCAGCCCTGGATGATGGGTTGGTGGGTAGGAGGGGTCCTGGGGAGCGGCTGGGCCCTGCCACACCAGATGGCCCTGCTTGGTTGTCCGTGTCCGAAGAGGAGGACAGATCCTCCAGATCCGTGTGTCCTCGTTGGGGGCTTGTAGGCTGGCTGTGCTGGCTGCTGGCTCCATCCCCAGCATCCAGCAGTTCGTCACCTGTGGAGAGAATGAGATTTGTTATTGTGTTGCACCTGGCGAAGTATGTATTTGTCGTCTGACATTGACAGTTCGTGCAATCTCGTACATGGGTTTCCCGGAGGCGTGTGTGTGGCTGTAGCATCTGTAGTTGTGTGTGCTTGGCAATGGGACTGTGTGCTGTGCACATGTGGCATGGGACGGATTGGCCATGCCGATGGGTGTGTTGCTGTGCCCCTACTTATTGTGACTCTGGTGTATGCGGGCTCCTGGCCCATCCTGGGTCTGGTTTGTACTTTGCTTTTGGGGTTCAAATGGAACGCTTGGAAACGCATATGGCAACATGGGGGCCATGCCCCAGATTCGCATTTGGGAGGGGATATGCTTTTGGGGTTCAAATGGAACGCTTAGGAACGCATATGGCAACATGGGGGCTATGCCCCAGATTCGCATTTGGGAGGGGATATGCTTTTGGGGTTCAAATGGAACGCTTTAGGAACACATATGGCAACATGGGGGCTATGCCCCAGATTCGCATTTGGGAGGGGATATGCTTTTGGGGTTCAAATGGAACGCTTAGGAACGCATATGGCAACATGGGGGCTATGCCCCAGATTCGCATTTGGGAGGGGATATGCTTTTGGGGTTCAAATGGAACGCTTAGGAACGCATATGGCAACATGGGGGCTATGCCCCAGATTCGCATTTGGGAGGGGATATGCTTTTGGGGTACATGCTGTGAGCCATGGGTGCCGAACGTGACATGTGTTGTGGCAGCATGACAGTGCATGGTTTGAGGTGTGTGCATGCTTGACATGGCCTGCATATTTGCTGTCTGTTGTGATTACTGGACATGGCATTGGACGCATCGTTATGAGTGAGTGATAGTTGTGTGCCAGCCAACGTATTGCAGTTGTCCCATTTCCTTGGTGTGCGTGCTGCCCTGTGCCATGTGCATCACTGCAGTGCTCGGGGGGTGTGGCCCATGTTGTGTGTTGTTGCTCACAGTGTGTCGTGCGCTTAATTGACTTCTGGCACATGGTTGGTCATGGGCATGTGTCTTAGCATGACTGCTGTATGTGTGGCAGCTGTGCGGATGACATGCCTTTCATGAGACTGGGGCTGACGGATGGGATGGATGGTATGTTGTATGTGCATGGTGTGTCTGTGAGTTTGATGGGTTCAGTGGTGTTCGTGTGCATTTATGTTGTTCCGCTCTGTTGCGTCTAGTGTTGTTTGTCTTACATAGGCGTAGTTGTGGGGTGTGTTGTTGACAGGCAGTAGGGGCTACATGGACAGGACTTCAATGGTGTTTCGGTTGTGTGTGATGAGTTGCACAGTGGCTGCCGTGTGGGACTATATTCAGTGTGGCTTGTGCATGCAGACGTGGCTCCTTGGGTGTTGCTATGTCTGTGATGGGTCATGTGGGGTGTGAGTCTGTTGTTCATGTCCGTGTGCACATTGTTCACTTGTTCGTGACGGTGGGCGGTGCTGCGTGTTCGTCTGCTACGTGACATGTCCCATGTGTTGGTCGTGTTATGGTCCTCATGCCTCCAGTAATCCAGCCCTGACCAGTTTCCCACCTGCAAGTTGTTCGTGCGTGCACTGTACTGGATGCCACATGGCTCTAAGCGGGGGTGCTCCATGTTGCAGGTCTGTGGGGGTGGGGGGTGTTGTGGGTCGTGGGGTGGCTGGACACCCACTGACACCGATTGCTGTGGACCGTGATGTCTGCCTTTCGGCTGTCGTTGTGCACTGCGGTGGCTGACACGTGGCTGTGGGGTGTGGGGGATGCTCCTCCTTGCTGTGCTGTGGGACTGGGGCCTGGTGTGTGTTGTACTTGGGCTGTCCACCGTCCCACCCACTGCACTTTGTGTTCCTGCCACTTACCTGTTACTTGTCGGTTAGTGCAGCTGTGGCGGACACATGGGTGTGGTGGGTGCTCGTTGTGGCGCTTCTGGCATATTTGGGGACCTGTTGGTGGTTACGTGGCTGGCTTAGTGTACACATGTCCCCACGCATCTTACAGTTGTTCGGTTTGGGCTGTGTGTGGTAGTGTCTGTTGCATGTGTGTGTGATGTGTTGTGTATTGTGTGCTGGACATGGGGGTGTTTGTCCCTGGGAGCTGTGGCATGGTGGTAGTGCATGTGAGTACATAGCGGTGTGCTGGTATACATTAGTTTGTACTTACCAGCCTCCACTCCTCTGCTAATCCGGCGAGGATCTCCGGATGGATTACGACTCGCACCTTCTCCTCCCACGCTTTGAAGGTCTTAAAGAGCGCGGGATTCCCTCCGCCAGTGACGGCAGCCAGCTCTCTGTTTTTGCCCTCCTTCTTCTTGACCAGGCTCTTTACGTCATTCCAACGTTTGTTAATCTCGACTCTGTTCCTGGGCAGGGTCCCGACTGCATTGACCTGGTCTACGATCCGGTTCCACATTCTGTTTCTGGTGGCTAGTGGTGTGTGCTGGACCATGTTCCCATAGATTTGTGGGTACACCTTGATGATCTCGTCGACCATGACCGTCAGCTCCATGGGCGTGAACTTGGGCATTCTTTGTGGTGCCATGATGTTTGTGGTGCTGGTGCGGTGTGTGTTGTGTAATGTGCAGGGGGTTTGTGGTGCCGGTGTTTGGTGGTGGTGGTGGTGGTGGTGGTGTTTGGTGGTGGTGGTGGTGGTGGTGGTAGTAGTGATGTGTGCGTTTCTGTGGTGTGCTGCTGTCCTTGCTGTGTCACTGTGTCCTCTCCTCTCCTCTCTGGTTTGCAATGTAGCAAGGGGTTGTGGTCTGTGGGAGTGCTGCTTTTGTACTCACCTATGTGGGTGTGTCCTCATGGTCTGTTGTTTTCAGGTGTGTTGTGTCTGGGGTTCTGGCCTTTGTATTTTTTGTTTGTCCGGGGGGTGTTTTCGGGATGTGTACTGTGCTTGTGTATTTGTGCGTGCCTTGCTGTGTGGACTTGTTGGCCATGTTGTGTGCTATTGGTTTTGTGTGCGGATGGTTTCTGTGCAGGTACGTTGGCGCCATGGCTTCTGCCGTGTCGATTCTCATCGGCGTTGTTTGCGCTGGCGGGCGGTATATTTGTGGTTTTTCCGCGCTCATGTCGGTGCGATCGTAATTTCACGTGCGGTGTGTCGGCCGTGAGGGCGGGCGGTTTTGTGTTGTCGTGCGTGTTTCCGTCCGTGGCGGGCGGTTTGACTCCGACTCGGACGTTGGCGGGCGGTATTTTGTGTGCTTTTTCCGCCGATGGCGGTTTTCGGTTTGTGTAATCGTAATGGCGTGGTCGGTGTTCAGGCGGTGTGTGCGGGCGGATTTTTGCCGCTTCCATGCCTGGCGGATTTATTTACGCCGGGTATCGTAATGTGCCCCTTTGTCTTGAAATGCGACATATGTCAGCAGATGAAAGGCTCCACCGTAACACATCCAGCGCAAACACCATTGCTAATATCAGACAAACCACTCGCGTGTGTTTATTTGGACCACTGCGGGCCCTTACGAACAGATGGAGTTTACAAGTATTTCATGGTTGCAGTGGATTCCTGCTCTAGATTCCTATGGGTGTGGCCCCAGCACTCGGCTGATGCTCAAACTGTTATAAAAGATTTGCGAGTCTTCATAGGGACATACGCAATTGGCACATTACATTCTGACCGTGGCCCCGTGTTTAGCTCTAGGGCTTACAAAGAAGCCATGGGAGGTTTGGGTGTAGCATTGTGGTACTCCCCTCCGTACCATCCCGAGGTAAATTTGGTTGTGGAGATGAAAAACTGGGACTTAAAGCAGTCTTTAACAGCTAGAGTATTAGGCTCGGGTGTGAGTTGGGTAAAACATCTGAATGGAGTTCAAAGAGCGTTGAACAACATGCCAAGAAGCTCTCTAGGGGGTGTCACTCCTTATGAGGTCCTATTTGGGATGAGAATGTGGGTACCTGATCTTGATTGTGAAGGCACATTGGCGGATGAAAAACCTTTTGACATACATAAACGTTTGGCTGTTTTACAGGAGCTAAATGAATCCAGGGCGCTACAAAACAATGTCCAGGTGAAACGGACCGCCACTGGGGAAGTCAAGTCTGTCATGGCAAGACCTGTCTGGATCCCTAAAGTCGGGGACCTGGTCAGAGAAAAAATAGCGGACAAAAAAGAATTTGGGCCATTATACAGAAAGCCTCTACCTGTCCTGGCAGTTGAAGGAACGAGAACTGTACTTCCACCGCCTCTTGCCGGTAAAAAGGAGAAAAGATTTGTCTCAATTGACCTAATCAAACCACACTATGTGGCCGATACTGAGTAGTAGGCCGCGTGGACTCCGGAGTAACAGACACCCTCCTCTCGCTACTATACAAGAAGTTCAAACAGAAAGACTCATCACGTTTGAAGAGTCACCTGCACGGAATGATGGACTATGCAACAATGTCATGGAGCTCGTTCCTCTTGAAAATGAAATTCAAATTCAAAACTAGAATGAAAGACAAATTTCAATTCGACCAAACACAGATATCTACATCAACATGCCTCAACAAGAGCAAGCTACAGTTTCCACAAGACCTGCAGAAATACCGAAAATTGATCGAACTGCATCTGGCTATTTCATTGACTTTGATACTTTTTTATTGGATCCAAGTGAACCTGAAACGAAGCCAGCCCAAAAAACTCACCAGCAACAAATTAAAGATTTTCTGAACTTTCTTAAAAAGACTTACCTGGTATCACCTTGGGTGGAACTCTGGGTAATCACTGGGATACTTTTCTTTCTTTTCTGGATAGGCTTAGTGACTATCTTTAGTATGCTTATAAATGGAACTTATCTTCGAGAAAGCTCTGCAGCACAAAAAGTGAATGTGATTCTGAAACCGCATCTATCATCACATCGTGAAAAAAGAGACCTATCATCAGTGAACATTTCAGTAGTTCCTATACCTGACGGTATAGTGTGGGACAAGGTTGCTTACGATATATTTGGCCTGACCGAACTTTTAAAAATACCACATTTATTTAAAATTTCATTAAGTGATATCATTACCTCCTGTAAATTTTCCGATGATTGGGATTATGAAACTGTAAATAATATGTTGTCTGATTTAGAAAAATCTGCTGCTTTTTCATATAATGAAATGTTAGAAGACACAACAGACTTTGAAACTATGTATTGCTATCAACATTATGGTCATCATTTTCTGCATAAATCTGCTAATCCCAGAAATGGTTTCACATACCACCAATGGGAACATTGCCCAACACCGCCGAAAAGCAGTTCAAATCCATTTGCACAAAAGTTTCCATATTTTACAGGGTTTAACACGTCAGACCCAGCCTCATATTATTATAAGATTGCACCAACACCAGCAAAGAAAAATATGTTGACAAACATCAAACAGATTTATTCTGCTTCCTTTATTGCCCAGTTGTCTGAACAAGGTTTCGACTTATGGAAAGACGCCATAGACTTAAAATCTGCCTGGGGTACTAGAGACTGGCAGGTCCAGGGAACAGAGGCACTATTTAGAGCATGCCTTATTCCTCAGCAAATCATGTTTTTGAATGAAAAGGTGCAACAAACTTCCTGTCTTGGACTAGCCAAAAGCAAAGATTTGAATACACCTTGGATGCCCACACCATCACACACCAAGGGTAACATAACATCACAAGAAGGGATTACGCTAGATAAGATCATGCAATACAATAGATCAGACCCCGATTGGAAGGGATGGTTGATTTGGCCCACAGACACAATAGCTGTCAGGAAAGATTCATGGATAAAACCAAAGGGTTTAGTATCAACAGGCCAGATCCACGCTATGCACAGAGAGAACACCCAGAGGTAGTGACATCATACAGTATTGGGAAGTTATGCCTCGATTGGCTAAAGACCTCAACACTTACACATGTGAAACAACACTTATCCTTACTTACAGAGGATGTGGACCTATGGGATTTTTTATTAGGTCCTAGGAAGCCACGTCACAAACGTTTCTATTATGCTGTCTATAATGAGATTTGGAAAATATCACAAGAGGCCGCGGAGAGATTGCTTGAAATAGATCGTATATACCTAGAGAAAGCTCTAGCAGTGGTTGACAATGGGTTAACAACACTAACCTCCAGGATATATTCACTGGGCAACATTGTATCTTCTGCTATTGATGTACTAGAACAGGATTTGTCTATATTACAGCACGGGCAATCACAATTGCGTTCTATTATGTTATTAAGCTGGACGCTGCAATCTTTGCGCGCAGGCTATGTGCTACCCTTTACCTATATTCTTCCCTACATTACATTTATAACGGTTTACAGGAACTGACCTTTTACCTAGATACGACACTGCATTCAGAACACAGGTTTTCCCTAGTTCGAAATCTCATACATTATGCATGATGATTCTTGGAATCACAGCAGGACGACCATCTCCTGTATAATATCTATGTATAAAGTTCATGCCCGATGTCATCCTTAGGCCGACACAGTAATACAGCGAGGTAGGACCCCTAGGGAGACCTATGGGTACATATACATCACATCTTGCTAAGATAGAAAATGGAGACAGAGACTTCCCGGCAGACACACTGACCAGAGACGCTGAGGTTCCTGCATGCAGACACTCCAGCTTGCAGTGGTCTAGCATCCCATGCGGGGTGTCCACCTCGAGACCAGGTCGGGGTCCCACAGTCTCTCAATTCAGGTAATTGGGTTGACTTTATCCTAGAGGGATTCTTGGCTTAACACCTACACACATGCTAGATACATTTAGGTACATCTGGTTAGGGAAGAATCGTAGGAGTACGCATCTTTTTATCATGTGTTTTATATACTCGTATGTATCCATGATTATTGTAAGATGGTAGAACTATACAGGGTTGTCATGTTAGATGGTTGCCAGGAACTATTCCCTCCTTGGTAAGAGGAGACTATAGTGTCACTGTGAGCTAGTTGGTACAAAAGGCCAACATTCTCGGTGGGGTGTTCAGAAACAGTCTGACACCAATCCTACAGTGTATGCTGTCCAAACGCGCAGATCCTGTATAATTATTATAGGAGCTACATGACCGTTATATTCCATATAGGTACCATAATATAGGCCCCGGTAACTTCATTACCCTTCACCTATATTCTCCCCTACATTACACTTATAACGGTTTACAGGGACTGACCTTTTACCTAGATACGAGTCGACACTGCATTCAAAACACAGGTTTTCCCTAGTTCAAAATCTCATACATTATGCATGAGGATTCTTGGAAGCACAGCAGGACGACCATCTCCTGTATAATATCTATGTATAAAGTTCATGCCCGACGTCATCCTTAGGCCGACACAGTAATACAGCGAGGTAGGACCCCTGGGGAGACCTAGGGGTGTATATACATCACATCTTGCTAAGATAGAAAGAGGAGACCGAGACTTCCCGTCAGACACACTGACCAGAGACGCTGAGGTTCCTGCATGCAGACACTACAGCTTGCAGTGGTCTAGCATCCCTTGCAGGGTGTCCACCTCGAGACCAGTACGGGGTTCCACAGTCTCTCAATTCAGGTAATGGGTTCTTGGTTTAACACCTACACATATGCTAGGTACATTTAGGTACATCTAGTTAGGGAAGCATCGTAGGAATACACATCTTTTTATCATGTGTTTTATATACTCGTATGTATCCATGATTATTGTAAGATGGTAGAACTATACCATCCATTTACCTTTATAGTACTATTAATCATTTATATCTTATACTGTCTAACAGTTGTTGCAGCTCATCTATTCTATACCAGAATAACAACTGTTCAATAAGTACTTATTGAAAACGCCCAGCCTGTTTATTCTGTGTATCTCTCTGAGACAGACTAAGTAAGCATGAGTGACTGAGCGAAAAGTAGTATATTGTTTCCACGGTCCTCAGGGATCAGGGTTGTCATGTTTGATGGTTGCCAGGAACTATTCTCTCCTTGGTAAGAGGAGACTCTAGTGGCACTGTGAGCTAGTTGGTACAAAAGGCCAACATACTCGGTGGGGGTGTTCAGAAACAGTCTGACACCAATCCTACAGTGTATGCTGTCCAAACGCGCAGATCCTGTATAATTATTATAGGAGCTACACGACACAGGGAAGGACCTTTGATGAAGTAAGTGCCAGAGCTTTTTCACGAGGAGAAGGCATAAGGTGCCTCATATTGGAAATTGCCAAATATACGTGTTTCTAACATTTCTCCTTACGAGCCTGGCATTTTCTCTCATTTTACTTACAGTGTGTGACTACAAAACCTCCCTCTTATTCCCCCGTTGGGAGCAGATGCCCTGTTAATGTGGGTTGAGTGCCACTTATCACCCTAGACTAACATTAAAAATTAGACTTTTTGAGCAATACGAGGAAGTTGTGTGTATTGATGAGAGTGTGATCAACCCCACTATGGAGTTGGCAGTATGAATGAAAATACGCCTGCACGTTCAATCCATGCACCCTATGTTTTGATTGGACAAATTAAGCCTCTTGCCTGAGTCCCACTGGTATGAATCATTTGGGGCCATTAGATCACATGCTTTTCTGGTGTATCTTTCCTGAATACCAATACCAGGCACTTTGGGAGAAAGCACTGTGAAGGTTCACTGCAACAGCACGCCTTCACTGGCTTTACAGAAACTTGTTACAAAATGTACCTTTGTGTTTGTTTTTTCTTTCTTTTATTTCCACAGGTAATTCCTCTTGGAAACAGCAGCAAGTACTAGACTTGTTCTAACCATACCCTTATACTTTTACACATGCAAGTTGCATGCTCATGTTCACTCACGTCTTTGGTGGAAGTGACTTCATCGCATCCCACTCTGACGAAAGCCCAGGACCTCATTTAGGCCATTAGGAAGGGCTGAAACATGTTGGTGCTCTAGGGTCATAGGACCATCACATCCTTTAGTCCTCTAACTGTTTTTAACCTTCCCTGCCACTCCACGAATAAAGGATACTTTAGGAGTGGGGGAGGAATTTTATCTTTAAAGTTACGCCCCCAAACACCAAGTCTTCACAAGTGCTCCCTGAAACATGGTTGAGCCCGACCTGACCTTTAGGAGTTGGGGTGAACCCGGTGATGAAGCATGTCACTACTAGAGTGAGTGAGGGTTATATCAAGAAAAGGGTCTCTTTGCCTTCCCACCCACAAGAGTGGGTCTGCCAATAACAGACGTACTGTCTTTTTTTGTTTCCTGCAGGAACAATTTTGGTTCCAGAAGGGATACTTTTTTGGTCTGTTTTGATTAGCTGTTAAACACATGGGGGGGAGGGGGCGACAGGCAAATATAACAAAAGGGGAAGGATGGGGTGATCTGAGGGTGGACATAGACGCAATCCAGGTGGACGGGAGGTAATTCGTCCACCACAACAAAACCGTCATCCACGGCCTTCAGGCAGAGGTCTGTCCATCCTCCACCTGACTCGGGAACGTTCGGGCAGACTTTAGTGACACACTGGATTGGGTGAAGAGAAGGATCACAGTGAGGGCTCAGGGTGCCAGGAGTGTAATTTTACATATTTATTTATTTTACATTCTTTTATAGTACAGTTGCATTTGTTGGGCTTTGTGTGTTTTAACAACCATATTGAGAACATTTTATTAATATGCAACAATGGAGAACACTAGTTTGAGAGAAAGGAGGGACATGTTTAGGTGATGTGAATGTATGTGTGTGAGGTGACCATTCGGGGTGAAAAAAATGGGAAAAGGTGAGACTGGCTTGTCGTCAGTCACCCAAGTTTTATTGAAGTTGATTTTAAGCACTTTGTGAAAAGGAACATTTTCAGGCTCTCTCTGAAGGAAAGTAGATCTGGTTGTTGTGTTAGTTGAGTTGGCAGAATTCCAAAAGCTTGTTGCTGCCCTGTCAAAGTTCTATTTTTTGCCTGTCTTGTTTTGAATATAGGCGGTTCTAGTAATTGGGTGTTTCTGCTTCGGGCTGAGTGGATGGGAAAGATGATCTGAGGCTGTGATGATAGTGCCCAAAATGACCTGTTCTTCACCAAGAGTACTGTCTTCCTGCCATGTGGCGGTCTCAAGAACTACCACCTTTCCCTCCTGTGTGACTTCCACCTGGAATAACTTGAGGGTCAACCTTGTGTGCCCCTGAGTGGTTAGGGTTTCACTTTCAGAGGAGAATGACTCCACCTCCATGGTGCTGATGGTTCTGAGTGCCCACCCAGCAGCCTTTTCTGTGTCACTGTTGCCTGCTGTAGTGAATGAGAGAGCACGCCTTAGGTCCACTTGTGAATCTCATCATGTTCTACAAATGAAGAAACAAGTACAGTAGGGGCTACTGGGTATGTGTCTCAAAACAATCATGTATTGTATGGTCATTTCTAAATAAAGGGCCTCACCCTTCCATTGGTGGCATGCGTCATCATAGGTCTCCCCATCACACTGATACCCACTGGGTGTGTCAATGTGGGTTACTGCCCTCCTACTGTGGAGCTCTTGATATGTTGATATGGTGAGAACCCAGTATGAAAGATGGCGTGGGTGTTGTTTGTGAAGGGACAGACTGGAAATTAAATTAAGTGAAATGCTAAAAGTACCTCCCAATGCACCTAAACTGTTATTTTTGTGGGTAGGTTCCAAAAAAACAAAGCAAATTTAGTTCGACCCAATGGGAAGGTCAACATATTTTGGCCTATTTAATGCATAAAAAAGAGGTGTCTCGGGCATTCATCAGGTCGAAGCCCTTCTGTGCTGCTAAGTGGAAATAATACCAACCAAACCAGTGGATTCCAATTCTGTTCAATATCCATGAAGTGAGTCAACTGTTTGATACATCAGATACAGTGATTCAACGATTTTAAATGAGATAGTAAAAACGCTATGAGTAACGTATTGAGTGCTGCCCTCGAAGCAATTGGAGAACATATATTAGTGACATAGCAAACGCATTCTTGATCAAATCAGTGTCACAGTCTTCAAGCAAGCAGTCAAAAAGGCAATAAGGAAACTCTCCTTAGTGGAAGACAAAGCTGCCTTTGCTCGAAGAAGTCACGCCTGGATGACAATCAATGGATACAATTCATCCGGCACACAGACATACTTTAGCCTGGGATACTATAGGAAGACAAAAGAAAAATTCTCAAAATACCGGTTAGGAATACTGCCAGCAATCCTACACCTCCCACCATGGTTGAGGGGGCAATCTGCAAACAATTGACGATTATGCAGCAATGGCATCAAGGACATGGCACACCTAATCTGCTCTTGCACTAACCTAAAGGAGGAAAGGGCACGCTTACTCAAATCACAATTTAATCCCCGAGGGATTCGCACCCGGAGACAGGCTGTGATTGCATGTTTTAATCCCAAGGACCCGCAGCTAAACGGGAAATTAGTTACATTTCTGACACAAGCAGAACTCAAGCTGGAAAGTGCCGCACACCATCAGTCTTGTTAATAGCTATTATTGCCATCACAAGCAGCCGCAACTTCCATAACCGAAGATACCCTGCTGAGCTGCAGTAGGTCCTTAGGAACAGGTTCCAGCACTACAGAAAAACAAACAAACAAAAATGAAACGGACTGAGCCAGCTGCTGCAAAGTTATGAGACTTTTATTGTTTTATAGTAGTCACACACCCCAACAATTGAATCGACCAAGGCAAAGGCAACAATTTGAATCAAGGTCAACCCCAATGTACTAGAAGAAGCCGCCAAGGCTCGCCTAAATTGTTAACACTTGCGAACTTATTAATTTGGACATTACTCAAGCTTATGGTCTTTTTAATACTCTCTTTTTAAACATGAATTTTACAGTGCATTTTTGTAATGGTTTTAATTATTCATATACAATAAAGTCAATTACTTATTACTTACTGAATCAGAGTCAGTGTAAGATAATAAAAACAACATCCCAGTTATGAGAAATGAAGGAGAAAGTTCTTACCCGTCATGGATTCATTAATGACTCAACACTCCTTTCAAAGAAGGTATGAGTATCCTGTGTTTTGGAAATTGATAAAAATAGAATTAAAGTTAAGCGTGTGTAATCATTAATGAAATGGTGGTAAACGAAAAATTATCTCTAAATTCTCTGATATGATGCTGTAAGGTGTCTCTGATAATAGAATAGGGGAATAGGGGCACCCGATTTGGAAACAGTGTTCTCTATAATGATCTAATTGTAAGCCATCTGCAAGGCAGGCATGTGCCATGACCTTAAGACCACAAAATGATGTTGTATGGTTATTGTTGGCACATTCTTACAATAAAAGGGCCAACTTAATGGATCAGGGACATAAGAGCCCCAAAGGACAAGACCCCATGGCAAATAAAGGAAACTCCACACAGGAAAATCCACACAAGATTTAAAATTAAAGTGTGAGCACTTAAGGTTTATTGAGAAATTTAGAATCATATAGAAAGCAAAAGGGCAATTGATTAGTCAATTCAAATCAGTATGAAAAATAGTCATAAATCAGGTGAAAATTCTAAGTCTAAGAGCAGCAAGTGGGCTGCCATGAAACCTGGCTTTGAAGAGAGCAAGGAAAAGTCTGGCATACATCCCAAAAACAGCAAAGTTTTGAGTTTCACAGCAGTACAGAATAATGCCCTTTGCATGGAGTGAAGTGGCACAATGAGATGTATTAATAAACATATATTTACAGAAACCAGTCAACATTGTAGAAAAGATATTAGGTAAAATAAACTCACTGTAGAACCCCTCCCAAAATTATTAGGCATTGAGTCCCTTTGCCCTACATGCAAAGAAAAATGGAAATATGTGAATGAACAATGAACCATTTAAAATTAATGAAAGCACAGTTAAGCTAGCAGGCAGCATCAACCTTGACCATTTGCAACATTTCATGCAGGCATACTCCGCAGCACATTTGTTGTTACAGTGGAAATAAAGATCCCCATGGAATACAGAAATCTTTTCCATTATATTTTTTACAGTCATGTTTCTGTATCTGTCAGTGCAACCGGACCAGCAGGTCCAGTAAATTAGTTGTGCAACCTACTTATGCTAACTTAAACACACTCAAATGAGCGTTAATATAGGTTAATAAATCTAGGCTCACAATTGTCCTCTCTGAAGATTCTTGAAATTATCACAAAACACTCCATTCTGCTTTATAATAGATCATTCTTTACTTTCTGTTTCTTCTTCTTCTTCATTTCTTCCATTGCTTTTAGCTTGTCAAACATTCTGGATTTGATGTCACCCACCTCGATTTCTTCTCTTTTGTTTCGTCCTGGTAGTTGCCTTCTTTGCACAATCACAATCCAACTTCTTTAAAAAGCTGTAGTAAAAAAAATAAACCAATTATACTAAGAAGAATTTAGATAATTGGAGTTAGTATTTGTTTCAATACACCTCCACCCACATCGCAAACCACTCACCAATCTTTGCTATTCCCTTTCCAATCATACTGAGCCATGAACCAATCTCTTCCCAAGCATCAGTCTCTTCCAAAATTGCTACTTTTTTCCGAGAAACATTAGTTATGTTATTAATATATTTGTTAATCAGCATGTTATTATCAGGCACATATGTACAACACTGCTGGCTCTTCAAGACATGGCACATGCTACCTTCTTTCACAAGCAAAATATCCAAAGCCATACGAATCTGTACTACCATCGCATGGATGGCAATCATCTCTTCATTCATTTTAGTTAATGCACCTGCAGTATTAGGAGCCAGTCCATCTACCTATGTAGACAACTATCTAATCTTCACATCTTTCAAAGCCACCTAATAAGAGAAAACATTAGACAAAATATATCCATATTCGCTTGTCTAAAATCATGTTTCTCTCTCTAGAGACTAATTTCACTCGTCCCATTCGCTTACATGTTATGTTATGTTATATGGCTTGTAGAGCCTGCTAATGCCTTGAGGCATCTTGGTGCTGGTGTAAATAAAACAGTACACAACAATGAAGGACTAAGGCTAAATAGCATGAACCTATCCAGATACTTAGAATGTTAAAATAAGTTGTTTTACCACAAACATGAAAAATGCCTCTAAATACAGGGCAATTATATAAGTTGGGGGGGGTGGTAAACGCCACTCCGCTGGTGGAGTTTGTGGAGTTTTGCCACTCCGTGCTCCGCTTGCAGCGCGGAGTTTTGCAAAAAAAACTAAATGCCGTGTGGGGGAGTTTTCCAGCGCTCACCCATTGAGAAAATTCTGATGCTGCAAAACCCGGTTTGTGTTTTAAGTGACAGCAACAGCCTACCCTTGTGGAGAAAGGGCTGCTCTGGCAGGGAAAGCCCTCACTTATAATCTGCCATCCTTCACCGGGTATTGGAGATAGTGCCTTGATGAATATGGCACCAGCTGCTGTTGTTTCTTCCAGATGTAGCGAAGTAGAAATGATAAACCTTAACTGCTGGACACTGCTCAGAAAGTGGAACTATACTCAAGCTGGAGACCACGCATGACCGGAAGTAAGGTTTACAATGGTGCACAAACAGAATGCATTGTCAGTGTACGGAGTGCGTCTCTAGTGACGCCTGTACAGGATGGTGCTCAGTGCAAAAGTGTGCCTCCGTTCAGTTGCCACTGTGGACCATGCACCAGAAGGATCCCGTCTATCAACAGATTCCCTTTCCTCTACCCCAGCAGGATATTAGTTGCCTGATATTACCTACATAATCTCTCCCAGTATTTTCAAAATAAAATAGCTATATATTGATAGAAAGACTTCATCAGAAGTATAGGCCATTTGGGCCTCCTCAACTTGATCTCAGATAAGAGCAAAATGAAATCAATAATCACAGGATCTGGAGAGTTTGCAGACTCCCATCAACATGTCAAAATATGAATTGGGGTCCCATGCCTTGTGTAATTCAAGCCAATGAGACAGTGATCATCTGTAATATTAACAAATTCCTCATTCATATTTTCTAATTTAATTTTCCCTATCTTTTGGCATTTTCAATCCGTTCAATGAAGCAAGTGAGTCAAACTTCAAATACGATTAAATATGGCACTTTGACTTGAGAAAATGCAAACTTTTTATTAGTGGATTGAGGCATTTGGATGTTACCAATGACTGGTGCTCTTGGAAGTTGTATGGGTGTGTCTGTCCTTCCTAAGTTTTCTTCTTAGTCTACTTTTTGTTTTCATGATGCGCCTGTGAGTGATGCATTGCAGATGCATGAGGACTCGGAGCACTTTCAACGCATATGGAAACTCTCATGCTTTGCCAGTACAAGTGAGCACTGCAAAAATAACGTTTACTAAGGTGCTGGAGATGGAAGGAAATATATGCTTCAAAGGCCGTAGGATCAGTATTCAAAATTTTTCATTCCAGTGCCCTTGTAGAATCTGCTGCTCGATGCTGCCTTTACCTGGACTGACAAGGCAATGACCCACTGAGGGACTCCAGCGGGAAAGTGCGAAGCTGGCCTCCTGAACCTGGCTCCCAGTCACTGTACTTCTACTTTTACCAGGTAACCTAACCTCACCATGCCTCAACAAGTACCCACTTCCTGCACCATACCTTTGCTAGGTGCCAAGTATGTAATATCTTACTAGCTGATGGTGCTAATCGGAAGGTCACTTATCCACATGTACGGCGGACTGTGCAATTCTGCTGCTCGCAGAACTCCGCTGACTTTTTCGGTAATGCAACGGAATTCCGAGGATTAAAACTCAGCGAGTTCCGCCCACCCCTATATATAAGTACAGCTACAGTCACTCATTCCAATCATTTCTGTGGTTTCCCAATCATTATGTTTCTCACACATCATACAAACAACTCTTTTCTTCTTCTATTTAATTCTAAGTATAGGATGCATCTTTGAATTTCGAAATCTCTCCTCAGTCTCTTCTTCCAACTTGCATACACTTTTTTTGTTTGTATTATTAAGTATTCTATTTAGCATAATGGGATTATTACTATAAATGATGCCTACATTTTTAATCTCAGGCAACTCCTCGAATGGCAAGTCATAGACAACTTCCAACTGCACCAACAAATACGGCTGCCTTAAAATACAGAAATACATGTTATAAAATGACGCATATGTTAATTAACCCTGGGCGTAGTTCGCGTAGTAGCGCTACGCGTAGCTACGCGAAGTGCACTTCGCACTATGCGAGCTACGCGTAGCACTACGTGAACTGCGTAGTGCGGTAGGAAATGCTGTTCGGAATGATTGCAAAGTGCCGGATGCTTGTCTGCACTGTGCAATCATTGCAAACGGCATCTTGCACAGTGCAAGCGGTCGTTTTCTGCCACTCGAGTAGATTTGTACTCGAGCGGCAGTTTTCTCATCGCGAGCGGTCGCGAGCATACGCGACCACTCGCAATGAGAAACCTGACCTCCCCGCGTTGAGAATCTCGCCGGGAGGTTTATTTTCCACGCTCGCGATCGGCAACTTGATGTTGCTGATCGCGAACGAGGAAAAAGTCTCGCCGGGATGTCATTTTGCTCGCTCGTGGTCGCCAACTTGACGTTGAGGACCGCGAGCAAGCAAAATGCCCGCTACGCGTTTTTGCACTGTGCTACGTGCAATTCGCGTAGCGCGTAGTTGCGCAAACTACGCAAACTACGCGAGCGTAGCATAGTTTTCCGCCCAGGCCTAATGTTAATAGAAGGTGGAAATTGGATTATGTCTCTATAATAGAAGTAGGAAAGTAAGTATAAATATAACAACCACTAACAAGTATTACCTCTTTGTACCCCTTAAGCAAATTAATGTGTTTTCTCCAAAATTCGAATCAGAATCATCTCAATTAACTCACCTATTAACTTTTGTAGTATTACTATGATGCAAACCATTATTACCCTTAGAAAGCATACCCAACAAGAGCTTATAAACTCACTAAAATGCAAATTAAAACTACTAACATGAGAATCATAAAAATAATTTTTAGAGCTAAACAAAGTTTATGCAAGTAGCTATCTTGCATCTGTAAAAACCTGTCAGAAGCAAAATCTGAAAATCTAATGATGCAAACATTCAAAAATAAGTTCTTCAATTCTCAACATGAATCAGTATAATCTGATATAGGCCTGTACTTCATAAAGTTTGATGCAGGCACAAAAACCTTCTTCAGCAGGAGTTTCAAGCAGATATCACACTATCAAAAATCTCTAACTCAATTTCTAATCTTAGGAGCCTTGCAGGCACACTATGATAGATCAATAAGCAAAAATCAAAAATCATCTTCTCAGGATCCAAAAATCAGTTTCATTACTCCATCAGGAAATTATCAATGTGGGTCATCATTATTCTCAGTTCACAACTTTTCACGGAGGCTCTTCCAGAAAGAGTCGATAGTCTCTCAGATCAATGTGGCTTTCTTCAGGTTCAATCTTTGTCAGATATGCCCATTCAGTAGCAGTGTACTTTTTGCCTGGCACTTTTACTCGTTGATCTTCTGATCTTAGGCATTTTTAGAATCTACATCATTCAGTTCTGCTACTGTTTGCAACACTTTTCTTCCTTTTCCCAAACCTTCAAACCAATCAGCTTGATTCAAGCTTTCATCTTCAGACAGATTTTGCTAATTTTCATCTTCGCTTTTCTCATGATTTATACAACTTGCAACTGGAACATCATGAACTGCTCCTGGGGTTTTCAGAGTTTGCGTTTTTGAGGTTTGATTTTATTGTTTTTCTAGTTCTCTTGGTTCTATTAGTAATTCTTGAACATCTTGTACTCTCTCTCTTCTCTCTCTACTCCTTCGTATGGATCCACATATTAACATTCAGCTTGACTCTTTGTGTGAGATGCCTGGATCCACTGTGGCATTCCTCCACAGTTAACAGCAGTATTAGTCACCAGGATTACTTGGTAGGGGCCCTTCCATCTGGGCTCCAGACAGGATGTGCAAACATGCTTCTTCACCACAACCCAGTCTCCAGATTATAGGTTGTGGCACAGTTGTCCCTTTGCTGAAGGTTTAGCCAGATTTACCTGGTGAGAGACAGAGCGTACCAGATCAGCCAAACCTCTGCAGTAATCCAGAACTAGATCATTAGTAATGTTTACAAATGTATCCAATGGAATACCAGGCATCTCATGGCACAACTTCATGGGGAGAGAACCCCATAGTCTTAGTGGGTGTGCTTAGCAACGCCAAGCAAAAGGCATCTGGCCATTTTAATAATGTTGATGCACACACTTTTGATTGCTATGCACCATTTGCTCTTTCTACAACTCCTGATGCTTTTGGCTGATACCCTCAATTAAATATTTGTTTGACCTTTAGTGCCAATAAAAGAATTCTAAAAACCTGGGGCCTCATTTATAAGGAATTGGGGTAGGGCAGCGCTGCAAGTCTTCTTGCTGCACTGCCCTACACCAATGGGAAAGGGCAGGAATGCACAGTATTTATGAAATACGGTGTACGCCTGTCCTTTCCCCCTGCGCTGGTGCACAATTTGCTGGCTAGCGCCAATGTAGGCATCCTTGCACTGCTAGAATAGACCCGTTTGCGCTTACGCAGTGCCCTATGTAAGTTAGCATTCGCTGCACCATTTTCTTTTCAGGCGCCATTTTAGGCTGTTCGAAACTGATCTTGTTCCATTCCGAGAAATGCCCCCTCCTGAGTTCCGTTTCTGAAAAGTTAGGTTTTGTTTCAGTAATGAGTACATTGTTCATGTCAGCGCACAGCTTTCTCACTAGATAGAGGCCCTCTCCCACTTGTCTGGTGGCGGGCCCAGGATGGAACGACCTTGGACTATGCTAGTTTGTGTAAGATATGAGCGCTGAAACCTTTTCTTTTTGTATTTCACTGTCCAGCTGCATCTGCTTGGAAAATTCCACTGTGGGCGTATTTTTATGCTTGTTGATTTCAGTTCCCTCTGTAGCACTCCTAGCGACTGTACAGATGGGGCTCCACTCTGAGTGCATATGAATAAAAAGTTATTGGTTTGTATTCTTTACTGTCTGACCGACTCTTCATTTGGTATGGAAGGGTGAGAGGTGGTCATTAGTGACCCGGGTGGCCCTAAATGGGTCACTTCCTTCAGTTGGCGCCCGAACAGGGACTTATTCGGGTGATTGATCCATCCCCTTTCTGCAGACGGGGGGGAGGTCGAGGACATCATCGGGTCGGACTGACGGCTCAGGGATCCCTGCACGAAGAGTGTCTGTTACTCGCAGCTGCTCCTTCTGTCCTGACGGACGGTGCCTCGCCCAGTGGTCAACCTGACTGGAGTCCTGAACGGCGTAACCCTTGTTCTGACTGTTTGGTCTGATAAGTCAGCAGTGGAGAACTGGTTCGTTTGTACTGCTGATATCAGGTGAGTTTGTTTTGGTTCAATGTGGAAATGGTACCATTGTGGTTTGAGTTTGGTACGGTCTAAGGACTGTTTTGGTAAAAAGTGTTTGCAAATACTTTTCCCAGATGCCCGGTTGGAGGAAGCTCAGCCGGCGCCTATTGAAGGCAGCCCCAATTTTGAAATGTATGTGAAACATGGCCTTGGCCCTATTATGTTTAGTACATTATGGCACAAATATACGAGGGGCAATGCCGAGTTGCAGTGGCCTTTGACAGGCTCTTTTGATGAACAGAAAATTACATTTTTACAGGAACAGTTGTTTAATCAATCAATCAATCAATCAATCACGGAATTTGTAGAGCGCACTACTTACCCGCGAGGGTCTCAAGGCACTGGGGAAGAAAAAGGGAAAAAGGGGGGGTGCCGCTACTGGTCGAACAGCCAGGTCTTGAGTAGCCTCCTGAAGGTCAGCAGGTCTTGGGTCTGTCGTAGGCTGAGTGGAAGGGTGTTCCAGGTCTTGGCGGCGAGGTGGGAGAAGGATCTGCCGCCGGAGGTGGTTCTTCGGATGCGGGGGACGGTGGCGAGAGAGAGGTCGGCGGAGCGGAGCTGGCGGTTGGGGACGTAGAAGAAGAGCCGTCTGTTGAGGTAGGCTGGGCCGGTCTTGTGGAGTGCCTTGTGTGCGTGCATGAGGAGTTTAAAGGAGATTCTCCTGTCGACGGGGAGCCAGTGCAGGTTTCTCAGGTGGGGGGTGATGTGGCTGTGGCGTGGTACGTCGAGGATCAGGCGTGCTGAGGCGTTTTGAATGCGTTGCAGTCGTTTGATGAGCTTGGCCGGGGCTCCCGCGTAGAGGGCGTTTCCATAGTCGAGTCTGCTACTGACGAGGGCCTGGGTGACTGTTCTTCTTGTATCTGTCGGGATCCACCTGTAGATCTTGCGGAGCATGCGGAGGGTGTTGAAGCAGGAGGAGGAGACTGCGTTGACTTGCTTGGCCATGGAGAGCGTTGAGTCAAGGATGACTCCCAGGTTGCGTGCGTGGTCGGTGGGTGTCGGGGCTGCCCCCAGTGTCGTAGGCCACCAGGAGTCGTCCCAGGCTGAAGGGTTGGAGCCGAGGATGAGGACCTCCGTCTTGTCCGTGTTCAGCTTTAGTCGGCTGCTCTTCATCCAATCGGCGACGGCCTTCATTCCTTTGTGGAGGTTGGATTTGGCAGTAAGGGGGTCCTTGGTGAGGGAAAGGATCAGTTGAGTGTCGTCGGCGTAGGAGATTATGTTGAGGTTGTGCTGTCGGGCGATGCGTGCGAGCGGGCCATGTAGATGTTGAACAGTGTCGGGCTGAGGGATGATCCCTGGGGTACGCCGCAGATGATCTCGGAGGCTTCGGATCGGAACGGGGGGAGGCAGACGCTTGGGTTCTGCCGGAGAGGAAGGAGGTGGTCCATTCCAGGGCCTTGTCTCGGATCCCTGCATCGTGGAGGCGTGCGCGTAGAGTGCGGTGGCAGACAGTGTCAAAGGCGGCGGAGAGGTCCAGCAGGATGAGGGCTGTGGTCTCACCGTTGTCCAGCAGGGTCCTGATGTCGTCGGTGGCGGCGATGAGGGCAGTCTCGGTGCTGTGGTTGCTGCGGAACCCTGACTGGGATGGGTCCAGGATGCTGTTTTCTTCGAGGTATCGGGTTAGCTGTCTGTTGATGATCTTCTCGATGACCTTGACTGGGAAAGGAAGCAGGGAGATGGGCCGGAAGTTCTTGAGGTCTCTCGGGTCCGCCTTGGGTTTTTTGAGCAGTGCGTTGATCTCGGCGTGTTTCCAGCTCTCTGGGAAGGTCGCGGTCTCGAAGGAGAGGTTGATGACGTTGCGCAGGTGGGGTGCGATGGAACTGCTGGCTTTGTTGAAGATGTGGTGCGGAAAAGGGTCTGACGGGGAGCCGGAGTGGATTGTGCTCATGGTCTTGATGGTGTCATCGATGTTCACGTTGGCCCAGGCTGGCAAGGGGTCGTGGTCGATGGTGTGTGGCGAGTCTGGTGTGTTGGTGTCTGTTGGAGCTGTCTGGGTGTTAAAGCTGTCATGGATGTCGGTGATCTTGCGGTGGAAGAAGGTGGCGAGGGAATCGCACAGGGCTTGCGACGGCGGGATGTCGTTGGTGTTGGAGCTGGGGTTGGAGAGTTCCTTCACGATGTTGAAGAGCTCCTTGCTGTTGTGTGCGTTGTTGTCGAGGCGGTCTTTGAAGGAGATCCTCTTGGCGGCCCTGATGAGGTGATGGTGGTTGCGGATGGCGTCTTTGTGGGCTGCGTGGCTGTCCGGTGTCTTTTCACTGTGCCATTTCATTTCTAGTTTCCGGCAGGTACGCTTGGATGCTAGGAGTTCCGGG
>CAWUFW010027020.1:0-29435 GCA_963921515.1 Calotriton arnoldi | reverse complement strand
GTCACGTATTGCTATGCCCATGCTTCCTTCCTTTTGACTCTGCTTCCCTGTGGGGTGGGCTGGCTGTGCTGACAGGATGGCTGGGAGTGTTGTCCTGGCAGTTGTTTGGCTAAGAGTCCCAAGAGTGTCCCTGTGCTTCACACAACATAACCCAGGGTGGTGGTGCTTTGTGGGATCTTGTGTTAGGATGGAGGGCATTGCATTCTACCAGGTGGGTACTGTGGAGTTTGTGTTGGGGGGGTGTGAGGGGAGGTGCTGGTGACTATGGTCAGTGCTGCAAGTCCCCCTTCCCACCCAGCCAGCCAGATATCCCACCATGGAACGTGCTTGCATTGCAGGGAGTGGAAGTTGTCTCTCAGGATGTCAGTCAGTGGTGTCCTGCTGTTTGTTGGTGCACAGTTGGCAGCAGGGCCTTGTGCTCCCCACAGCAGTAGCCAGTGTCAGCCATCTTGTGAGTCCTTCTCCACTCCCTGTGATGTGAGCATGGTTCAGGGTGGTGTTGATGGGCCAGTTGTGAGGCTGAGCAATGTCTGTGACTACGACTCCCATCATGATATTGCCTCCACCCCCTTCCCAGCATGCCCATGCTTCCGTCCTTTTGACTCTGCTTCCCTGTGGGGTGGGCTGGCTGTGCTGACAGGATGGCTGGGAGTGTTGTCCTGGCAGTTGTTTGGCTAAGAGTCCCAAGAGTGTCCCTGTGCTTCACACAACATAACCCAGGGTGGTGGTGCTTTGTGGGATCTTGTGTTAGGATGGGGGGCATTGCATTCTACCAGGTGGGTTCTGTGGAGTTTGTGTTGGGGTGTGTGTGAGGGGAGGTGCTTGTGACTATGGTCAGTGCTGCAAGTCCCCCTTCCCACCCAGCTAGCCAGATATCCCACCATGGAACGTGCTTGCATTGCAGGGAGTGGAAGTTGTCTCTCAGGATGTCAGTCAGTGGTGTCCTGCTGTTTGTTGGTGCACAGTTGGCAGCAGGGCCTTGTGCTCCCCACAGCAGTTGCCAGTGTCAGCCATCTTGTGAGTCCTTCTCCACTCCCTGTGATGTGCGCATGGTTCATGGTGGTGTTGATGGGACAGTTGTGGGGGGGGGCAATATGTGTGACTGCGACTCCCATGATGCTATTGGCTACACTGACTTGGCCAGCATACACAGAATTCCTTCCTTTGAGTGGTCTTCACTGTTGTTGTGGTGGCTACATGTGTGGATGTGTTTGTTAGTTCAATTTGTGCCACTGCCTAGCTGTAGTTGTGGTTGTGTTTGTACATGTGTTGACACAGTTGGATGTGACTTTTTTGATGGCATGTGTTGTGTTTCTCTGACTGACATACACATTTTGGGATGATTCTGTTCTGGTTGCTGTGTGATTGCTATGAGTGCATGGTTTGACTCTCCCCTTGACAGTGATGTGTGTGTGTTTTGTGGCAGTATATTGTGTACATTTGTTGTGTACTCACCAGGCTCTGGGATGTCCTCTAGTCCATATACGCTCACTGGCGGAAGGATGGCCCGCACCTTCTCCTCCCAGCGCCTGAGGTATATTGGCTTGGCAGGAGGGCCACTGCCGGTGTATTGGCTGTTGATGTAGTCTTTCTTCAGCATGTCCCGTACCCTCCTGCGCACGTCATACCACCTGTTCTGGATGTCGGTCTTTGTGCGCCGACATGGTGATTGGGCGTTCACCCTGTTGATGATCCTCTCCCACATCTTGGTTTTCTGCGACATGGGGGTCTGTTGGACCAGTGTGCCAAACAGCTGTGGCTCCACCCTGAGGATCTCGTCTACCATGACTTCCAATTCGCTATCTAGGAACTTGGGATTCTTCTTGGGGGGCATGGTGATGGGTGGTGATGGTGGGTGATGTGTGTGTTGGTGTGCAGGTGAGGGTGTGTGAGTGTGTGTTTTGCTGGGTGTATGTGAGGTAGGTATTTGTTGGTGTGCTGATGGTGTGTGGCTTGTGTGAGGGATGAGCTGTGGGTGTGTGGTTGCTTTCTCTTGGGTGCTGGCAGTGGAATGGCATTTGCAAAGGCTCATGGTAGTGATTTGTGTCCTTTATATAGGTGGAGTTGTGGGTGTGTCTTTGTTCTCTGTCCCCACCCCCCCCCAGTATTAGCAACAAATGAGGGCTCCCGTCCCATCAGCCTGGTCATGGAAGTGCCAACGGAATCATCAGCACAGATCCAACACACTTGTATAGCAATGTTGCACTGACAACACAGATGAGTCCTTCCCCATTGATGCCCAAACCTGCATGTTCACTGGAGATGGCCACACGGTCAGGGAAGTAGACGAATAGAACAATGGCAGGCACAACAGATGTGCAGGGGTGGAAGCCACAGATGTGAAGTTGCCAATCTAAGTAGGAAATCTCATTGCCAAATACTGAACACATGACACCCTCAGATGCTGCTATGGATGACATGGATACACCACAGGATAGGACACATAACCCCTGGACCACATGGGTTCCTGCACAGTAACACTTCATTATCATGAGACCAAATATCACCATCACTGCAGCAAGGGCATTCTTAGCATCATCAACATCATGTACATCAGAAGCAAAAGCACTAGAGAACAGAAAGTTGCTTTATTCAGCATATGTGGCATTAAAAGTAGAAGTCCGGTAGAACATAAACAAAGGCCAATGGCCAGTCCATCAACAAAGTCACAAGTGGGTGACAGTGGCAGATGCCACCCTACACATGCCTGCACAAAACCAGGGACAATCCACTAGGAGGGGCAACCGGGGGGTAGGCCAGGCACCGCAGGGACAGGATCAGGGCTCACCAGGAGGAAGCAGGGAAGGGGTGGTGGGTGCTGGAGAGCCACTGACAACTGCAGTGGAGGTGTCTGACATGGTGTGTGCCGGCACAACTGGGGGGCATGGCTCAGATGTTGTGGGTGCCGGCACGACTGCAGTGGACCCTGCAGATGGAGTGGACAGGTCCGCCACTGCAGTGCCCAAGTCAGACAGGGTGGTAGTGGACTCCACTGCAGTGCCTACCACCAGGGGAGGAGAATGGGGAACAGGCAAGGTGGGCTGGACAGAGGGGGAGGACACCCTCACCACATCAGTGGCACAGACAAGCGCAGCGGGGGTGTGGTGCCGGGAGAGCAAGTGGCAGGGGGAGAAGGCCGGAGCCTCTTGGGGATGGTATATCTGTGGGTGGGGGAACCTGGGGCAGGGTGTGGCGGGGGCACCTGTGGAGTGGGAGCCTGAGGGATGGAGGAAGGTGACCTGGTGCTTGAGCTGCAGGGCGGCGGCGGGGTCTTGCTCTTACCACTCCGGGGGGACTTGCGGGTGGGGGCCTCAGTCTGTCTGCGCCTGGGGGAGGGTGTCCGGGGGCGAGGGGCACTCTGCTCCGTGTGGGGGGCTTCCTCTTCCCCCTGGATGCTGGGGCAGCTGGATCGGAGGGGAAGAGGCCGAGGTCACTGAGGAAGAGGCGCTGGGTCTTTGGGGTTGCAGGTGAGGCAAGGGAGGGTGCTTTGGAGGGAGAGGCAACTGAGGACTGCGCAGTGCCCGTGGATGCGTGTGTGTGTACCAGGGCCCCATCCCCTGTGAGTCTGGTTTCAGTCCCCTGACTGTGCGTGCGTGTGCATTTAGTTTGTGGCGTGTGTGTCTGTGTGCTGGATGTGTGTGTGCTGGTGTGTGCCTGTGCCGGTGTGTGTGTGCTTGGGACGGGCAAGGTGCTGGGGAGTGTGGATGGAGCAGAGGCAGGAGGGGTGAGGGACTGTCTGAGGAGGGACACTGCTGCCGTCAGGGAGGAGTCCAGGGACCTGTTGCCCCTCTGTAGGTCAGACATGCCCGATGAGATGCCCTCCATGAACGACACCAGCTGAGTCAACAGTGCGGTGTGCGCATGGAGGACACTCAGCATGGCTGTCTGCCCTACATGGAGCTGGCGAAGGAGGTACACAGACTCCTCACTCAGGGCAGCAGGGGACACAGGGGCAGGGGGTGCGGTGCCTGGGCCAAAGGAGACACGCTCCCGAACATGGGAGCCTCCACGGACCTTGGGAATGGGAGCCGATGGGAGGGCGGTGGTGGTGCTGGTGGTGGCGGGGACAGCAACACTAGCTGGGGTGTGGTGGCTGCTGACACCCGCCTCCACAAGGGAGTCATCCTCCGAGTTGCTCTGGTCCTCAGCTGAGGTGGATGGTGCTGAGGATTCCTCGGTGTGGCTCCCCTCGCCCTCCGTGCCACTGGGTCCCTCCGACCACTCCTCGGCTGCTGACCCAGTCTGGCTCTCTGGCTCCTCCTGGTCCGTGGAGCTGTCCCCTTCCGTGGCCGTGGATGTATCTGCAAACAATGGGGAAACAGACAGACATCAGTCACCTGCACAAAACGCACACACCACTGTGAGCACAGCACATCACAGAGCAAGCCCTGGCATCATTAGTTGTACATTGCTAAAAGTGCCCTAACTGAACAGGAGAAGCCAATTGTCAGTCTGATGCCAAGCATGGCACTCACATCCCACATGGCCTTGCACCCATCTGTCTGGTGTCTGTTGGATTGCAACACCCCAGTGTGGACACATGCACCAAGTACACAGTAGTTGGACAGTGCAGAGGACACGGTGTGGACACATCACAGCTCTTGCCACTGAGTCAGTACAGGTTTCCGGATGAAAGGGATGCCCAGAGTCAAATAGGAAATGCATGTGATGCATACCAGCGACAGACACCATGATGCACCCATGTCCTGATAGCCAGCGCCACTATGGTGTGCATGTAGCACATGTCACTCCCCTGCAGGACCACAAATAAGTTGACACATGCCATGGCAGAGGCATGACTGTTAAGTCATACATCACTGTCTCAGTGATGTATGACTTGGCAGCCAGACAACAACACTATGCACTGTGTCACAATAGTAGGTCATGGGGAATGCAAGTCCTGGAGCTGCACAAGTGCACATGTACATCCCCCACACAACACATCATCTCAACCCTCATCTGTCCAGGTCACACCTATTGGACATATGGGAGACCTGTGACACTACCCTCTGAACCTGAGCCCCTCACAATTTGCTATGAATGGGGAACAGCTGCCTGAACATCACATTCGCATACCCCAGTCTGCACGGGCAGCTGATCAAACACCTATGTGACACACAAGTATTGTCTCCTATGGTCACATCTCCAGGGGCATGCTGAGCCCCTACCAAGAAACACCCCAGCAGTCCTGGCAACTAATCCACAGCACACTGACACAGAGGCAGACACCGGAGGGGTCAAATCACTGTGCACAATGTGTCAGCTGATACACGGGAGTGGGAGTACAGAGTGCATTGCATGGCCTGGAGTAGGCATGACTGTCCTGCTCCACATGAATGAGGGATGTGCCCTGGACAGTGGATAGCTGGCTATGTATGTGTGACACACGTAATCTGCACACTCCTGGGGCCCAAACATTGTTCCCACCCGCTGCATGGGCGTGTGCCACATACCCCAGGCACATGTGGTGGCTCAGCTCAGCAAGTGGACCGCATATCAAAGCAACACGCAGATCACATGTCCAAACCCAGGCGTTGTGTGAACAATGGACCCACCCATGATGCCCACAACAGAGTTAGGGAAACAGATGCTGTCCCCCACCTTTAGTGAAGCAAACTGCAAGGACACAGTCCCAAGTGACACAATTCCCTGACTGTAAGGGCCACACCTGGGTATCAGATGAGCAGTGGGCAGTGCACAATAGAGGGACATGGCTCCTGGACAACATGACTGCTGCACTGTGGCAGTTGAACCAGGCCAGAGGATGGCACAAAGCATGTAATACAGAGTTCACAGTGCAGTCTTTGACTCACCCCCTCCTTGCTGCTGTCTGGCCTTCAGCTGCCCATCCAGGTCTGGAAACACCACCGCCAGGATCTGGAGCATGTGGGGGTCAGGGTCCGTGTTCCGCCCCTCCTGCGAGGAGGCGACAGCTTCAGCTGGACCCGTGCAATCCTCCGGGTCCAGCCCCGAAGGTCCTGCCACCTCTTCTGGCAGTTGCGGATCCGGCGCTTGTAGACCCCCACGGACCGGACAGCCCGGACGATGTCCTTCCAGATTTCCTGCTTCCGATGGGCATTAACCTGTCAGGATGACAAAGTGAAAAGGCCATTACCACACATGCAACATATCCGTGCATGACACAGTTGTATATACATGTCTCAATCACAGGGGCACATGATGTACACAGGCAGTGCAAAGCTGACCATGGACAGTTTGCCAGGCGTCACTACATGGTATCATTGCATGGGAAGTAAAACCATGTTCAAATGCACTGTCACTGCACCATACCTGTCCAGTGCAAGTCACTACACACTATGGGGTGTGACAACTACTCAGTGAGCCTGCTAGCCAGTGGCGTGCAGACTCTCAGCCTTGCTAGTCAGACAAAATGCACATTCAGAAAGGCAGTGCACAGAACACTCACCTGCTCCCCTGGTGTCCCATACAGCTTGCTGTACTGTGGAAGTAGGCTGTCCAGCAGAGCCTGGTTCTCTTCAAGGCTGAAGGCTGGGGCTCTCTCCACAGTACGTGCCATTGCAGGGTCCAGAGGGGCAGAGACAGCAGCAGTGCAGTGGCAGATGTCGTCTTGGAGCATGTAGTGCAGGCAAGTGGGCTCTCAGGGGAACAGCCAGCAATATATATGTGCTGGAGAGGCAGATACTGTCCCTTGTGTCCAAAGTGATAGGTCCAAGTCGTTTGCATCTTCTGAATCTGGCCAATCCATGGAATAGCAGCACCAAAACACGCCCACAGCATCCTTCAAATCTTCAACTTCATGACATACATGATTTTGCAACATTGTTGTGGGTGACCAACTGATTTTCCAGCAACCGACTCATTCGAAATTCGAAAACGCGTCCGTTGCCAGGCAAGCCCATTGTCAATGGGTGCGCACCGATCGGTCCATTGCGGTACAACGCGCACAGGGGTACAACGCGTACCCGCACACATTGAAAGCAATGGGCCGGCCGGAGGCACCGATCGGTCCATTGCTGTTCAACGCACACAGGGGTACAACGCGTACCCGCACACATTGAAAGCAATGGGCCGGCCGGAGGCACCGATCGGTCCATTGCAGTTCAACGCGCACAGGGGTACAACGCGTACCCGCACACATTGAAAGCAATGGGCCGGCCGGAGGCACCGATCGGTCCATTGCAGTTCAACGCGCACAGGGGTACAACGCGTACCCGCACACATTGAAAGCAATGGGCCGGCCGGAGGCACCGATCGGTCCATTGCAGTTCAACGCGCACAGGGGTACAACGCGTACCCGCACACATTGAAAGCAATGGGCCGGCCGGAGGCACCGATCGGTCCATTGCAGTTCAACGCGCACAGGGGTACAACGTGTACCCGCACACATTGAAAGCAATGGGCCGGCCGGAGGCACCGATCGGTCCATTGCTGTTCAACGCACACAGGGGTACAACGCGTACCCGCACACATTGAAAGCAATGGGCCGGCCGGAGGCACCGATCGGTCCATTGCAGTTCAACGCGCACAGGGGTACAACGCGTACCCGCACACATTGAAAGCAATGGGCCGGCCGGAGGCACCGATCGGTCCATTGCAGTTCAACGCTCACAGGGGTACAACGCGTACCCGCACACATTGAAAGCAATGGGCCGGCCGGAGGCACCGATCGGTCCATTGCTGTTCAACGCGCACAGGGGTACAACGCGTACCCGCACACATTGAAAGCAATGGGCCGGCCGGAGGCACCGATCGGTCCATTGCTGTTCAACGCATCACTGTACATGTGACTGGCATATGTCAGCATGCCTGTCTCAGATGGACATATGCCAGCCACAGATAGCTCCCAGGGAGTGAGGGGCACACCTACATCACGACAGCCTGTCCAAACTTTATCATAAGGCATGTAAGGCTGCATTTCCTATTGTGTGTATGTTGGTGTACATGTTGTCCTGTGGGTGTCACCTGTGGGCAGCCACCCCCAGGCTGTGCACGTGTTCATGGGGACAGGATCCTGGGTGTTACGTGTACGTGACCACTGTGATGTGCAACTGTTCATATCTGTGCATGTGCCATGGTCACATTTCACAGTGGTGTATGTGTATGTCATGTCACATACCCCGTGAGTCCCATGTGGGACGGTATGTTTGAGCCAGGGTGTCCCAGTGGCACAATAGTGATGGTCCTCCACAGTCTTTGTGCATGTGGTGTTTACAATGTCTCTGATTTCATGTGCACAATGGGAGACAGTCTCCACATCCACGTTGTGTGTGCATGGACTCTGATGTTGTGCGTGTGTGTCACAGACGTCCATGTCTGTCCTGCCGTGGCAAGTGGGGCCACTACCTGTGGGGGTCATGGTTGTTTTGCTGTGGTGTATACATGATACTCCATGTAATGCCAGTGTCCATGTGGCATTACAGGGTCCCTGGGAATGTACCTGTCGTTGAGCTGTGGTGCCTGGGGCACATCTGTCCTCACATGTCCCTGTGGGGGGTTATTGTGACATGGCAGCAGGAGATGGGAACTGTGACACGGCCTCATGATATCCAATGGGCCAACCTGGGACTAATTGATGCCACCTGTTGGACCGTGTTGACAGATGTTGGCCATGTATGTACCATACATGTCCTTCCGGTACTGCACACTTCATGTAGTTGTGCCTCATAATGATGTATGTTGGGATCTTGAGTGTGTTCAATGCCGCATATGTGGGGTGACTGACAATCTTGCTTACTTCTCCTCTGCACTGCAGGGCTCCTGCTGTCCATCGGCCATTCCCAGACCTGGCAACGATGGTGGAACGGGACAGCATCCGACGGTACCGCTTCACCAGGCAGCTGATTGAGGATTTGGCAGTGCAGTTGTCCCCACATTTGCAGCCTGGCCGGCCGTATCCTACAGCGCTGACCCCCAAGGTGAAGGTGATGGCATCCCTACACTTCTTTGCCACTGGTACCTTCCAACATACTGTGGCGACTGCTGGTGGGATGTCACAGACCATGTTCAGCCGTGTGCTCCGCGATGTTTTGGCGGCAATGTTGCTCTTCCTGAACCGGTACATCTATTTCCCTAGACTGCGACGACTCACTGACGTGAAGAGTGACTTTTATGCCCTGGGGAGGATGCCGCATGTAATTGGCTCCATTGATGGGACACATGTGGCTTTGGTACCACCACAGGCCCAGGAGCAGGCCTACAGGAACCGCAAGCACTACCACTCGGTCAATGCACTGGTGGTGTGTCTTGCAGACATGACCATCACACACGTGTGTGCCCGTTTCCCTGGTTCAGCACACGATGCCTTTGTGATGAGGAGTAGTCGCATCCCCAGGATGATGGCATAGATGCAGAACCAGCGTGCCTGGCTTGTCGGTGTGTACTGACTTTGTGCCATTGTGTGTGATCTGATCTGTAGTATTCCGCCCACTGTTCCAAGTCAGCTAATGTGCACTTGTCTGTCCGTAGGTGACTCGGGATACCCCAACATGCCGTGGTTGCTGACACCCCTCAGGAACCCTGTGACACCTGCCCAGATGCGCTACAATGAGGCACATGGTCAGACCAGGAGAGTGATTGAGCGGACCTTTGGTCTCCTGAAGAGCCGCTTCCGCTGCCTGGACAAGACCGGAGGGTCCCTCCCATATGCCCCTGCGAAAGTGTGCAAGATTATCATCGTCTGCTGCATGCTCCACAACCTGGCAGTGCGGAAGGGGTTGCCTCTCATCCAGGATGACAATGACCAACACCCGCCACCTGTGGAGGATCCTGGCCTGGACCACTATGCCAGTGACGATGATGATGATGATGGTGATGGTGATGTCCGCACACAGCTCATCACCAACTTCTTTAGCTGAATGTGAGTATCCTGAGGTGTCATGTCAATGATGTGAGTTGGCATGATGTGTGGGTGGTGCTCTGGTGCTGTGGGAGTGTGTCCATGGGCCACTTGACTGGATGTGTGTTGCGATGTGTGGTGACAGGTGGGCTGTACTCCCCAACAGTGTTGACATGCTAACTTGGTTCTGGGTGGGTATCTTGTAACATGTATTGTGCATGTGTTTTGCTGTTCTGTCCTGTACTCCATTGCTTTTGACTGTGTGTCATTTCTGTCCTTCACAAGGTACTTTCAGATTCGTTTGGTCAACTGTGTCCACCGACGACGTGATTGCACATCCAGGCTGGTAGCTGTTGTGTCCCTACAGGTGATGTGCGCACACCCATGGACTTCCTTCCGTCTACAGTTGTTGACTGTGTGCCCGCTGCCAGGTGGGGTTACCTTGCATCTGTAGTGGTTACGGCATGTTGCAACTGTGTAATAAACCTGTGCTTCACTTTGTGATGTGCGTTGTCTGTGGTCACATATTTGACTGCCATTTGCTTACTGCACCTGTGGGCTACTTGACTACAACTGGGAATGGGTGTGGTGTCTGTGCATTGCACCGTCTTCCCTGGCAACATCAGTGTAGGCAATGAGTCAGATGGCCTAGGTGTGTATGTGTCGTGTAGCCCTGGTGGTGTGTCTCCCTCATGTGTGTCACGTTTCCTGTACTCACATGCCTGTGTTGTCCTTGCTGTTGCAGTTCGCATACACAGTGTAATTTTGCAGTTCATCATCCCCATAACAGCACCCACGTTGGAATCACGACAGAGGCAAGTATGGTGTATTAGTGTGTTTATTGTGATACATTTGTGTTAATAGTGCATAGGATGGGTTGTGCTGTACATGAATCTTGCAATCCCAAGTTCCTAGGTGAATTGAAAGTCCGGGTAGACAGGATCCCCAGTATCGGGGCCACAGTTGTCTGACACATTGGTCCAACTTGTACTCCCCATGCAATGTGTGGGAGTAGTGTTGCCGTCAACAGGGTGAACAGTCTGTGCACAAAGGCGAACATCCAGAACAGGTTCAGGCTTCCTGGGAGTTGCGCTTGGCCATCGGCCTCTCACTTTTCCCTCCTCGGACGACCCCTCTTCTTGGGGGGGGCCCTCAAGTGCAGGCTGCTGCGGTGCAGGGGACTCTCCGCCAGAGTCCTCCTCCCTCCCTGTGGCAGTTGCAGTGTGTTCGGCACCAGATGTTGTTGGCACACAGGGAGGTGTGGACTGGTTGCTGTTCATCTGGCGGAGGCATTGTAAAATGTCCCTGTGCACCGCCGTCATCTCATGCAGTGCATCCCACTTGGACTCCACGCGGGACATGTGTGAGTCCACACGGGACATGTGTGACTCCACGTGGGACATGTGGGAGTCCAAGCGGGCATGATGGGCAGCCTGCTGCTGTTTAATGTCTCTGAGGAGCCCCACTACCTGGCTGAGCTCTCCGGTGCTGGACTGGTACGCATCAGCTATGCGTACCAGTTGTGGGTCATCATGCACACCAGCAACGTCTGCAAGCAGCGACCTCTGTCTCCCACCCCTCCCACCACCCCTGCTGACATGTGCAGTGTGTGCAGTGGCACGCACAGATAACCCTGGTCCACCTTGGGGGTTGGTGGTGGTGGTGGTGTCCATGGCCCCAGGTTGGTCCAGGGTCACTGTGCTGGTGTTGCTCCTTATTCTGTCCATGTCGGCAGGGATGGTATTCGTGGTGACAGTCGTTGTAGGGGTGGGTGCAGGGGGTGCAGCTGGTGGTCCTGCTGGTGCTGCAGCTGGTGGTCCTGCTGGTGCTGCATGTTGACTTGCACCGGATGTGCCAGGTTGTTCTTCATCGTCCGAGGAGGACAGAGGCTGTACGACGCCAGTGAGCTCGGCATCCTCTTGAGCCTGGGACTGGGACTCCTCAGCGTCTGCTGCTGTGTCCCCATCATCACCTGTTTTTGGGAGACACAAACAATGTATGTCATGTTTCTGCAGGCATCAATGGTTGACACACATGACAGTTGTGACTGTGCCTCTGGGTGCGGGCCTGTACATTGCATTGTCCTGAGTCGTCACAGTCAGGGGTTGATATTGGTGTGGCACATTGTCCTGCATTATTTGGGCATTTCTATTTTCTGGGGTGTGAACATGGTCTGCATTGGTTGTGTTTGGTTGGCAGCCGGACCTCCTTCCCACCCACCCAGCCAGTCAGTTATCCCACCATGGAACGTGCTTGCGTTGCAGGGAGTGTAAGTTGTCTCTCAGGATGTCAGTCAGTGGTGTCCTGCTGTTTGTTGGTGCACAGTTGGCAGCAGGGCCTTGTGCTCCCCACAGCAGTAGCCAGTGTCAGCCATCTTGTGAGTCCTTCTCCACTCCCTGTGATGTGAGCATGGTTCAGGGTGGTGTTGATGGGACAGTTGTGGGGGTGACCAATATCAGTGACTACGACTCCCATCATGCTATTGCCTCCACCCCCTTCCCAGCATGCCCATGCTTCCTTCCTTTTGACTCTGCTTCCCTGTGGGGTGGGCTGGCTGTGCTGACAGGATGGCTGGGAGTGTTGTCCTGGCAGTTGTTTGGCTAAGAGTCCCAAGAGTGTCCCTGTGCTTCACACAACATAACCCAGGGTGGTGGTTCTTTGTGGGATCTTGTGTTAGGATGGAGGGCATTCCATTCTACCAGGTTAGTACTGTGGAGTTTGTGTTGGGGGGGGGGGTGTGAGGGGAGGTGCTTGTGACTATAGTCAGTGCTGCAAGTCCCCCTTCCCACCCAGCCAGCCAGCCAGATATCCCACCATGGAACGTGCTTGCATTGCAGGGAGTGTAAGTTGTCTCTCAGGATGTCAGTCAGTGGTGTCCTGCTGTTTGTTGGTGCACATTTGCCAGCAGGGCCTTGTGCTCCCCACAGCAGTAGCCAGTGTCAGCCATCTTGTGAGTCCTTCTCCACTCCCTGTGATGTGAGCATGGTTCAGGGTGGTGTTGATGGGACAGTTGTGGGGGTGAGCTATGTCTGTGACTACGACTCCCATCATGCCATTGCCTCCACCCCACTTCCCAGCATTCCCATACTTACTTGCTTTTGTGTGGAGTTCAGTGTGTGTGGGTGTGAGAGCAATGGCAAGATGGCTGACAGTGGTGTCCTGCTGTTGGTTGGTGTGCAGTACCCAGCATGCCCTTGTGCTCCCCACGACACAGCAACAGTGTCAGACATCTTTGATGGGCCTTTCCACTCTCTGTGGGATGTGCATGCGTGAGTGTGAGCTTGCTGGGCCATGTGGTGGGGGATGTAGAGCTGTGACTACGACTCCCATCATGCTATTGCCTCCTCCCCCTTCCCAGCATGCCCATGCTTCCTTCCTTTGACTCTGCTTCCCTGTGGGGTGGGCTGGCTGTGCTGACAGGATGGCTGGGAGTGTTGTCCTGGCAGTTGTTTGGCTAAGAGTCCCAAGAGTGTCCCTGTGCTTCACACAACATAACCCAGGGTGGTGGTTCTTTGTGGGATCTTGTGTTAGGATGGAGGGCATTGCATTCTACCAGGTGGGTACTGTGGAGTTTGTGTTGGGGGGGGTGTGAGGAGGTGCTTGTGACTATAGTCAGTGCTGCAAGTCCCCCTTCCCACCCAGCCAGCCAGATATCCCACCATGGAACGTGCTTGCATTGCAGGGAGTGGAAGTTGTCTCTCAGGATGTCAGTCAGTGGTGTCCTGCTGTTTGTTGGTGCACATTTGCCAGCAGGGCCTTGTGCTCCCCACAGCAGTAGCCAGTGTCAGCCATCTTGTGAGTCCTTCTCCACTCCCTGTGATGTGAGTTTGGTTCAGGGTGGTGTTGATGGGACAGTTGTGGGGGTGACCAATATCAGTGACTACGACTCCCATCATGCTATTGCCTCCACCCCCCTTCCCAGCATGCCCATGCTTCCTTCCTTTTGACTCTGCTTCCCTGTGGGGTGGGGTGGGCTGGCTGTGCTGACAGTATGGCTGGGAGTGTTGTCCTGGCAGTTGTTTGGCTAAAAGTCCCAAGAGTGTCCCTGTGCTTCACACAACATAACCCAGGGTGGTGGTTCTTTGTGGGATCTTGTGTTAGGATGGGGGGCATTGCATTCTACCAGGTGGGTTCTGTGGAGTTTGTGTTGGGGTGTGTGTGAGGGGAGGTGCTTGTGACTATGGTCAGTGCTGCGAGTCCTCCTTCCCACCCAGCTAGCCAGATATCCCACCATGGAACGTGCTTGCATTGCAGGCAGTGGGAGTTGTCTCTCAGGATGTCAGTCAGTGGTGTCCTGCTGTTTGTTGGTGCACAGTTGCCAGCAGGGCCTTGTGCTCCCCACAGCAGTAGCCAGTGTCAGCCATCTTGTGAGTCCTTCTCCACTCCCTGTGATGTGCGCATGGTTCATGGTGGTGTTGATGGGACAGTTGTGGGGGGGCAATATGTGTGACTGCGACTCCCATGATGCTATTGGCTACACTGACTTGGCCAGCATACACAGAATTCCTTCCTTTGAGTGTTCTTCACTGTGTGTTGGTGTTGTTGTGGTGGCTACATGTCTGGATGTGTTTGTTAGTTCTATTTGTGCCACTGCCTAGCTGTAGTTGTAGTTGTTTGTACATGTGATGGCACAGTTGGATGTGACTTTTTTGATGGCATGTGTTGTGTTTATCTGACTGACATACACATTTTGGGATGATTCTGTTCTGGTTGCTGTGTAATTGCTATGAGTGCATGGTTTGACTCTCCCCTTGACAGTGATGTGTGTGTGTTTTGTGGCAGTATATTGTGTACATTTGTTGTGTACTCACCTTGCTCTGGGATGTCCTCTAGTCCATATACGCTCACTGGCGAAAGGATGGCCCGCACCTTCTCCTCCCAGGGCCTGAGGTATATTGGCTTGGCAGGAGGGCCACTGCCGGTGTGTTGGCTGTTGATGTAGTCTTGCTTCAGCATTTTCCGTACCCTCCTGCGCACGTCATACCACCTGTTCTGGATGTCCGTCTTTGTGCGCCGACATGGTGATTGGGCGTTCACCCTGTTGATAATCCTCTCCCACATCTTGGTTTTCTGCAACATGGGGGTCTGTTGGACCAATGTGCCAAACAGCTGTGGCTCCACCCTGAGGATCTCGTCTACCATGACTTCCAATTCACTATCTAGGAACTTGGGATTCTTCTTGGGGGGCATGGTGATGGTTGGTGATGGTGGGTGATGTGTGTGTTGGTGTGCAGGTGAGGGTGTGTGAGTGTGTGTTTTGCTGGGTGTATGTGAGGTAGGTATTTGTTGGTGTGCTGATGGTGTGTGGCTTGTGTGAGGGATGAGCTGTGGGTGTGTGGTTGCTTTCTCTTGGGTGCTGGCAGTGGAATGGCATTTGCAAAGGCTCATGGTAGTGATTTGTGTCCTTTATATAGGTGGAGTTGTGGGTGTGTCTTTGTTCTCTGTCCCCACCCCCAGTATTTATTGGCTTGGTAATTGCTTGTTTGGCCTTTTTTTGGGTGATTTTTCCTTTGTGCTGTTTGTGTATGTTGGAAACGTTCTTGTGACCGAGTCGGACCCTGCATTGGTCTCGTACGTGCTCCGTTTCGTTCACGCTGTGTTTGTGCAGTTTTCTATGCTGCGTACGCGTCGGTCGCGGTGTATTGTGTTGCTTCGGCTCGGTTTTGTATGCGTGTCGGTCGTACGGCTTGTCCTCCGTCCGACTCGCTCGTGGCTTTCGCGCCTTGCATCGTACTTTGCGGTTTGGAGTTCGCGTGTACGTTTCGGTCGGATTTGTTCCGGGTGCGTGTCGGTCGGTTGGATTCGCGTGTTTTTCCGGCCGGATTGCTGCTTTCCGTGCGGCTCGGTCGGTCGACTTTGTTTCGGTACGTGTCGGTCGGATTTTTCGCGCCTTGCATCGTACTTGGCGTGTCGTGCGCCACGGGTACGTGTCGGTCGGTATTTTTTCCGGATCCGAGTCGGTCGGTGCTTTTTCCGGCCCGAATCGGAATCGACCCCTTGGTGTTTTAGGCTCAGTAAGTGTTTTGTGTCTTCGTTGTCTAATCTTACTACTTGTTGTTCTAAATCCAGTATGCTCTTTTCCACCTCCTTTACCTCCTTTCTTCTGTCTCGCTTGTGTCCTATCATGCATGATAGTGCTTGCCCTCTAATGACTGTTTTGTATGCTTCCCAGAGCGTCATTGTTGATGCCACCGAGGACTCATTCTCCACAAAATAATTCTCAGTCGCTTTGATGAGATCTTCTCTGATTTTGGGAATTTTCAGATACATGGGATTTATAGCGATTGTGTCCCTTGGACGTTGTTTACCGACTGAGTACTTTGCCCAGACTGGGGAGTGATCGGATATTCCTCATGGGAGATGCCTAGTCTCACTGAAGCCCGGAATTTGGGCGGAGGGCGTGATTAGAAGGTCTATCCTAGAGCGACTATTATGTACATTAGAGTGAAATGTATATTCTCGCTGCAGCGGGTTTTGGGCTCTCCAGATGACGCATTGGCCGAGAGCTCTGAGAAAGTCAGCTAATTGTGTCTGTACTGCGTGGGGCTTCCTCACCGGATGTCTGTCTAGTGTATCGTCTAGTGCCATATTGAAATCCCCGCCAATCATGAGGTGGCCTGTCGGCAATTCTAATAGCAGTTTCCCCAGGTCTGGGAGAGTCGAACTTGCCAAGGTCGGTGGTACATATACTGAGAGTATATTAAGCGTTTCTCCCTCCCATTTCCCGGAGAGGGCTGTATACCTCCCCAGTTTATCCGACCATGTCTTTTCAACTATCAGTGAGAATCGTTTCTTAAGGAGTATACCGGTGCTCCTGGAGCTAGCAGTGAATCCTGCGTGACTCTCCATATTATATGCCCATCTGTCCAGTGCCTTACATTTATTGCCTAGCAGATGGGTTTCCTGCAGTAGGATTACATCAGGTGAGTGACGTTTGAGAAACTGAAGCACTATACTTCTTTTAATTTTGTCCCCCAAGCCGTTGACATTCCACGTCAGCAGCTTTAGTTCCGGTGCCAGCTTGTGGGCCATGTTGGATATAGGAAGGGATTATGTTTTTGTTGGGTCCCAGAGAAGCTCATCTCTCTAGGTCCTGCTACCTTACGTCTCACAAAGTGAGCTTCAGGTGTTTGCGCTATTGTGTGGTGATTCTTCCATAATTTTGCATTTACAGTTTTTACAATCAAAGGTAGTGTAAACTTACCCAACGGGGTGTCTAACTCCCCCCCTCTCTCTCCCGGATCCCTTGCAACTACCCCCCACCCTGCAACCCTGCCAGGCAAACCCCTCCATCCCACCTCCCCCAACTCAGTAGAGTTGTGGGTAGACCCTCAAGAGGGATCACTCCTCCAGTCATTCTTTCAAATCAGTCTCACCTTTCGCACTTGATCCATCCTGGAGCTTAGTCTCTCTCACGCGCTGCGGTGGTATCTCCTTCGATCTGTCTCCCCACTGTCTCACTCTCCGTGGATCTGGACGTTTGCCTGGGTCTTGTTCCTTGGCTCCGCTTGGCTGGGGAGCGCCCCACTGTACGCCAGCCCTCCATCTATGCCCATGCCTCCTCCGGTGATTCAAAAAACCATGATTTACCCCTGTCTTCCACTCGGAGCTTTGCCGGGTACATCATAGAGTACTTCACTTCCCTTTTCCTCAACTCTTGCTTCACCGCCAGGAATGTTCGCCTCTGCTTCTGCACTTTTTGGGTGTAGTCCGGGAAGAATGATAATTTTGCGTTCTCATAGCAGACCTGTGGGGCCACCCTGGCCGCCTGAAGCACTACATCATGATCCATGTAGTTGAGAAGTCGGGCCAGTATAGGTCTCGGTGGGGCTCGGGTCGTGGTCTCCCTCCCGGCACTCTATGAGCTCCCTTCACCGTGAATAATTTCGAAAGGTCCCGAGGTTGTAGATGTGTAACGATGAGGTCCTCAACGAATAGGGCCATGGATGGGCCTTCTGCTCTTTCTGGCACCCCAGGATGCGCACATTATTCCTCCGTGATCTTCCCTCAAAGTCCTCCAGCTTTGCTTCCAAGCTGGACGTCGCAGCCTGGAGCTCCCCAACTCTTTCCTGCAGGGTTTTAGTGTCCTCTGTGAGTGTCCCAGCGGTTTCTTCCGCTACTTGGAGCCTGGCACCCATATTGCGCAGATCCACGCGTATCAGGTTCACCTCGGCTCCCACATTATCTATTTGCCCCTCTAGGGCCGTTTGCACTCCCTTTACTGCGGCCATGATGTCTTGTAACGAAAGTGGTGCGCCCGTTGCCTGCTGCAGAGGCATCGCCGACAGTTGGTCTCCAGAAGGGTCCATCCCCTCCTGGCCCCTGGGTAGGGTGAATTTGTCCAATTTAGTTTGGTGCGATCCCTTCAGGCCACGGGGTCCCATCATTATCACTCGGGAGACCGTTCTTGTTGGGTGGGGGGGGATGGGGGTTTCGGGCCCTCAGGTACTCCCTGCCACCTGCCGCAGGAAGGTGATATCCCTGCACGGCCTGTCAAGGTTCCCCAAAGCTCCCAGGGCCCCTGGTTCACTGTCCAGCCCCCCCGCTGCCACATTCTGCTCCGTTGGATCCTTCACCATTTATTCCCCCCCCCCAGTACTCCTGGCGGTTTTGGGTTGGGTTCCTGACACGAGCAGGTCCTCCGCCTGCTTGCCGATATAATTCTCAGGCCACCGTTAAAGAGCAGGGCCTGGGGCCTTTTCACACAATGCCGAACGCGGCCGCGTCCGCTCCCTGATACGCCACCACTCGCCTTTCCCCAGCCCTCTGGGGTATTTGCCACTGCTCGGGAGTCTCGCTTCGCCCAACCTGTGAGCAGGAGTCGGGTCTACTTCTCCGGGGTCTCACTGCATCTCGCTACTGCCGTCGCGGGACCTCGCTTCGCCCGTGGGTCCGCGAATTGATGTTCTGGCCAGTACTCACTGTCCGCGGGGTATTCTGGTCAAGGCACCGTGGTGGTCTACTCTCCGGATCGTCGTTCTGTCAATCCGCTGTCCCATCAACTGTCGAGTGCACTCGCCCGAGTTCCACCCACTTTATGTCGTCGGTCGTCGGCTGCAACTCTGCTTCTCATAATCGAGGCCGAGGCTTACTGTTCGCCACCAGGCCACAGGACCGTTTCCAAGCCCCACGGCCTCCTCAAAGGGCGTGATTCGGTTCGCACGCTTCCCCGAGCACCCACCACTATCAGGTTCTCAGTTAGGGGTCAACTGCAATGGATTAATGTACAGATAGATTGGGGGATGAGATCTGGGCAGCGGAGACGCTCTAAGAAGCGGCCATCTTCTTCGCCGGTTGGCCATGCCCCCCACCCCCAAAAAAGCTTTTTTTTTTAAATGCAGAAAAGAGAGATAACAGAAAGCTGATGCTTTTCTACCCCATAGGTCTTGATCATTGCTAAATTCGTTTTATTTTAGAATCTCTATGTAAAGAAAAGCCTCTTTTTGTATGGTCTCCCCCAAAGTTTTGAACTGATGCTGCTGGTTTTTCGACTCTGAGAGTGCACTGAGGCCTGATAACTAGACCTTAATGCCAGTCCTCTGGCCTTAAAATGTGTATGGTTGATTTGCTTATACCAATTGGCATAAACTTACTTGCAAGTCCCTAGTATATGGTACCCCCGGTACCCAGGCCTGTAAATTAGAGGGTTACCCCAGGGACTGCAGCACTGGTTATACCACCCTGGGTATGACTAAGGAAAAACTTGGCTCCCAGCCTTCTACTGCAGACTAGAAGGGCAGTTTTAAACTGCTAACTCGAATTTGCCATTTAAAGTAATGGCAAAGGCCATCCTCCCTTTTCAATATATGTAAGTCACACCTAAGGTAGGCCTATCGAGCCCTAATGCAGAGTGCTGTATATTAGAAAGTGGAATGTGTACCTTTACCTGTTCCAACAGTAAAAACCCTCAATTGTCATTTTTACTGTGGAAAAGACTAGTAGCCCCGTTGGCGAGGGCAGAGTTACAAGTTGGCACCTCAGGCTTGCTAACTTCTGACTGGGACTACTAAAGTTGATACTGTATGGTATCAACCAACTTGTTACATTAAGCGCGACTTGAAGACCAAGTCAAAATTAATGTAACTTGCTGTGTGCAGCTTTTGCAAAGTTGCCATTTTGTTGCCCAAAGATTCCTATGCCTGTTCACGATTGCACATATGGCTGTTCCTGAGATAGCTTTCTGCTTTCCTGTAGAGACGTGTAAATGACTCCCAGGAAAGGACACAATAGAAGCCTGCATAAAGGAGAGATGTTACCTCTCCCTGGCAGGAAGCCACATGGGTGGTGGCCTAAATGGCGAGATTCAAAGTTGAATCCGCCTTTGATAGGCAAATGGCAAACATTGGGAAGAGCTGCTGCTCTATTGTTTAGGTAGACAGACTAGCTCTCAGGACAGAGGGAGGAAGCCAGTTGTCAAACCATTTTTCAGGGGCGTGCAGACCTCTGGGTATCCAAGGGTTTAGCTAGGGAGCTCAACATGCCGAGAAAGGGGTTCTGCCATCTTGAGAGTGGGCAGAATGGAGCCTTCCGAGATAGCTAGATGCCACACTTCACAGGAAGTATTCATCAAGAGAGAAGGGACCTGGTAGCCCATTGGCTAGAGACTGGGACCTCCCCTGAGGGCACTTTCTGGGCATTAAAAAAAAGCAACTGGATCTCAGATCTCATTGGACTGGAGAAGAGGATTGAAGCAGGACTGCCCTGCTGCAGCCATGACCCAACGATGAGAGGCTGCACCGACATGGTCTGCACCTGCTGTACCCGGTGGCTAGCAAAGGAAAAGGGACTATGACTGCTGTGTCCTGCTTGTGGAGAAGTCAAATCCTGAGTCCAGCTGAAACAAGATACTCCAAGGTTTAGATGGTTGACCTCCTGTTCACAGTACAGGGCCACAACAGCTGAAGAAGGTTGCTGGGAAAAGTTAGTAGCACAGATTCCCGAATTGGCACTCCTAGACGCTTTGTAGCCATGGCTCATAAGTTGCCCCTGAGACTGCTGAACCCGGGAGAGTTGTCTGAGTGCAGCTAGTTACTGCCAGAACTAGAAAACCACTAAAACCAATGTACTCAGCGACTGGTAGCCCAGTGGCGACTGGACTTCTGCCAAGCTATAGAGGACTTCAAAGGACATCAACTCCTGTGGTGAGGGTCACCTCACTGAGCCTGTGGACCGGGGAGTAGCCCCAGGAAGACCCCCGTCAACAACACAGCATCTTCAGCATCCTTGAGCATCTTCAGCATCCTGTATCCTTGCATCAGGACCAATCCATCGAAGTCAAAGCAAAGGAGCCACTGACGCTGGAACTGAACTGAAGACTGCTTTTCTTGGCAAGTAACTGTTTCTGTGGACCTTCTTGGTTCCCCTGGCTGGCTCCCTGACGGAGTTGGCCGCCTACAGTAACTCTAAGTAACCGCAATGATACTTAACAAAGGTGTTCCTGAAAACATTTCTAAGTGTCAAATTCGTTGAAGTTGCCAATGCTTGTAAATGGTTACATAAAAAGTGTTGATTTGCTATAACTTGTAAATTCTGTATCTCCGGAACCTTCCTGTGGATCTTTTTTGTTTTGGTGTCTAAATTTACATAGAAATCTAATCTATTTGTATAAATTGGTGTTGGATTTCTTGAAGTGTCTCGTGTATTTCTTCTTCAATCATTTTGGTGCATTTGGTGTTTAAATCTTTACACATGTTCCTTTGTATAATCCTGACTGCTCAGAGCCACAGCTACCCAGGGTTGCTAATGTATTACATGGTGAGGTCACACAACCACACCATATAATAGACACTATTTCCTCACTCTCTATTTATACATATATCCCATTACGTAAATAGGTGGCATTTTGTGAAACAAAGTCCTACAATTCCAAACAATAGTGAGCACTGGTGCTGTTCACTTTTATATTGGAAGTGAGTGCATTTCTACTGCAGTTGCTTTTGTCGTGCAAGACAATCTACATTTCTCATATTTATAAAACATGACGCTGCAGGTTTTATTTCGTCTTACTGTATATTTTCAAATGTGTATCTGTTGTCCATTGGCTATTACTGCATTTTGTATGTGACAAGTTTTTGAATTATATTCTAAACTAGTTATCTCAACATAGTGAATCTTGACATTTGTCTCTATGCAAAGCTTTTGACAGCAATAATACATTGTGGGTCCGGTAGTTCAAGGCATTGTTCGACGCAAGATGAACTTCGTATTTGGCTTACTTGGTAATGTCTTAGCGATATAACGTCTTGATTTTAGCCTTTGATATCGAACAGCTTGTGAACAGCAGGGGCTCCTCCGTTAAGTCGGAGGAGCGTCGCCCCACTGCTCAATGAGCAGTGCAAAAAGGAAAAATAAAATGATAACACAATGTTATTATCATTATTTTTTTTTAGTGCTGAGCCAGGGCGAGGTGGGGCTGTGCTATCCTGACGGACAGCAGCACCCAGCAGCGAGGAGGAGTGGTGGGCACCATAAGTGCACATGTTGGTTTGGCCAAACCGCAATGCGAACTTAGCATTTCTCCACCCGGCTGTGTTGCACAGCCGGGTGGAGAACAGTCCCAGGCTCCCAGGCACTGTCTGAGTGGCAAACAGGCCATTCAGACCAATCCCAATACTGCTATCATGCTGGTAATGCTGTTACCAGCATGACAGCAGAGTCATGATTGGCTTAGGGGAGTCTGAGAGCTGTCATGATTGGCTTAGGGGAGTCTGGGAGCCTGTGTGCTGCTTGGAGTCAGGAACAGAAGAGGACAGAGGAGAGGCGGCGGCTGTACACAGGTAAGTGATCTTTTTTTTTCTTTTCAAACCCCCCACCGCTACCCCGCCCGTCCACTGCCCCATCATTTCTTGTCCCTAGACGCTGCCACTGCTTGTGAATACATGATTTTGATTTGAAATGAGACAGTGGATCTGTTTTTTGTTAAATGAGAGCACACATACTGCGTTTGTTGAGAGCAGTAATGCATTGTGAGTCCTGTAGTTCAAAGCATTGTTCGAACCAAGATGAACATCTTATTTTGTCTTTTATCGTAATATCATTGCATGCTTATCACTACAGTGTTACATTGATGTTACATTGATTTTAGCCTTTGATGTTGAACAGCATGTATTTTACAAACCTGACTTCATTTGAATCAGGACATTAACCAGATGTTGCACATAGACGAAGTCCATTTATGTACATGTTTTCCCCAAATACGTAGTTTAGGGCTTTCTCAGCAGCTTTTAGTTAAGGTACAACTTTTGCCATTTCATGCATCCATGCTTTTTTCGTCGCGCAAGGTTTTTATAGCTTGCAGAACAGAACGGACGAGATTCCAGTCTATGTACCATGCCCACGGCAACCTTTCAAAACATTGCCCTAGCGCCTTCTTGCTGTAAAGATAAGGCCAGGGTTTTATGACCAGAGGTTCATTGCTCAGGACAAATACTTCTGCCTCATACAAGCAGCTACTGAATACTCATTACACAGACAGCTGTGGCATGATCACCCTTCTAATGAAAACAGCGAATGCATTCTCGTACGCTGATAACCACTTCTCATAGAGAGCAGTTGGAGAACCAACACGAGTGTGGGTGGGGGTGGGAAGCATATGGGTGAGAGGCTGCAATGTGTGTGGGGGTGGGAGAAGAGTACACAGGAGAGAGAGCAGAAAACATATGTACTCTCATGGAGTGCTTAAACAAAAATAACAAGCATTGGCAAAGCCAATAGTTCTCGGCAATCGAAGAGCTATTGCCGTTGTCAAATCAGTGTCTTTTAGCCATGTTGAATAGCAGTGGCTTTTACCAAATGTTGGTCTATATAATACTGCAAAAATTACTTTATTTTGTTCACATATTTTTCAGTTATAGTTTTGTGTATTAACGGATGATTTGAAATTTAAGTCCGTTGGTTTCTGTACTGCAGCAGGCTATTACACTGCCACTTCCTTCCGGCCAGTTCCTAATCTTTGCAAGAGTAGCTAATAAACTAAAAGTTTTTTTTAAGTTAATTTAATTCCCGGGCGGCTCTTACCTATTTGAGCAGGTGTGGCACCAATAATTTAAACAGGAGCAAAACCAAGATCACACTAGCAAATGGGGCTGAGTGTGCATCCTAGATGTGGGTGCACACAGCGGTGTGGGTTAATGGTTGACAGAATCATTTCACACATTTGCAACAGAGCATGACTTGCACCATGAAAGTGACTGCACGCTGAGGCCAAGAAGGCAGCTGTAGCGCAGATACAGCACTCTGATAAACAGAAGCAGTGGATGGACACAAATATTTGGTCCTTGTTCTAGGGGAGGTCCAAACACAAGAAGAGGCATGATGCATGCATGCCGTGGACAAACGGGAACGAAGGATACAAGAGCGATGTTAAAGTTAACAAAGGTAAGCCTGTGTGCGGACTGTAGCCCACTGATTGTAAACAACATGTCTCAAAGAGACAGACCATCCGCTGTCTAGCTGAGACCTAAAAAATCACAACATTGAAGGTCAAACGAGCTTATATGTAAATTTATAACTATCATTTGCTTACAATGCACTATGGTCCGATTACTTTGGCTTGTATAAACATAGCTCTTAGGTATTCCAATGACCGGTGTGACTGATTAGGCCAGCCCGGGTTTTTTTCTTAGAATTGTGAGACTTGTAAATTATATTTAACCCAGTATAAAACCAGGACTACAAGTCCCTTGAATTATATGAAAAAAAGCATTTGCAATGCAATAGGTCTCGCATTACTGATACTTCGAGGTATTGGCGTTGCAAATAATAATGCAATGCCAATAGCTCATACTTTCAGTAATGTGAGACCTGGTGCATTGCAAATGCTTGTGTAGTGAGCCAGGAACCAGCATTACATGTCTCAGTGCAGTACCGCAAGCTGCTCCTAGAGGCCCCTAGTGAGCAAGGCACCAGCACTGCATGTCTTGGTGCAGTACCGCAAGCTGCTGCTAGAGGTCCCTAGTGAGCAAGGCGCCAGCACTGCTTGTCTAGGTGCAGTACCACAAGCTGCTCCTAGAGGTCCCTAGTGAGCAAGGCACCAGCACTGCATGTCTAGGTGCAGTACTGCAAGCTGCTCCTAGAGGTCCCTAATGTGCAAGCCACCAGCACTGCTTATCTAGGTGCAGTACCGCAACCTGCTCCTAGAGGTTCCTAGTGAGCATCATAAACTTTTGGTCACATATGGTACCTCACCCTGCAGAAGATATGGTAAATCCACCCTACCCATAATGCATTGCATGCAAGACAGTACCACAAGTACATTCAAATAGCTATGTCCATATATACAATTAGTAGCTTTGAAATGTGACAAAAGAATTATTATATTAATTCCGGATTAGGTTTTCTGTATGTGGAGCTGATGAAGGGAAATTTACATGCAATACCGCAAGCTGCTCCTAGAGGTCCCTAGTTAGCAAGGCACCAGCACTGGTTGTCCAGTTGCAATCAATCAATCAATCAATCATGTCACTTATAAAGCGCACTACATACCCGCGAGGGTCTCAAGGCGCTGGGGGAAGAGGGGGGTGGTGCTGCTACTGATCGAAGAGCCAGGTCTTGAGGAGTCTTCTGAAGGCCAGTAGGTCTTGGGTCTGTCAGAGGTTGGTGGGGAGGGTGTTCCAGGTCTTGGCGGCGAGGTGGGAGAAGGATCTGCCGCCGGCGGTCGTTTTCCGGATGCGCGGGACTGTGGCGAGGGCGAGGCTGGTCGAGCGGAGCTGGCGGGTGGGGGTGTAGAAGCTGAGTCGTCTGTTGAGGTAGGCTGGTCCGGAGTTGTGGAGTGCTTTGTGTGCGTGGGTGAGGAGCTTGAAGGTTATCCTCTTGTTGACAGGGAGCCAGTGCAGGTCTCTCAGGTGGGGTGTGATGTGGCTGCGTTGGGGGATGTCGAGGATGAGACGTGCAGAGGCGTTCTGGATGCGTTGCAGCCGTCTCAGGAGCTTAGCCGTCGTTCCTGCGTAGAGGGCGTTTCCGTAGTCCAGCCTGCTGGTGACGAGGGCCTGGGTGACTGTTTTTCTTGTTTCGGTGGGGATCCACTTGAAGATCCTGCGGAGCATTCGGAGGATGTTGAAGCAGGATGAGGAAACGGCGTTGACCTGCTTAGTCATGGAGAGGGTGGGGTCGAGGATGACCCCTAGGTTGCGTACGTGGTCGGTGGGTGGCGGGGCTGTTCCCAGTGATGTTGGCCACCAGGAGTCGTCCCAGGCTGAAGGGTTGGAACCAAGGATGAGGACCTCCGTCTTGTCCGAGTTCAGCTTCAGGCGGCTGGTCCTCATCCATTCGGCGACGGCCTTCATTCCTTCGTGGAGGTGGGCTTTGGCGGTGTGAGGGTCTTTGGTGAGGGAGAGGATCAGCTGGGTGTCGTCGGCGTAGGAGATGATGTTGAGGTTGTGCTGTCGGGCGACGTGGGCGAGGGGTGCCATGTAGATGTTGAACAGCGTTGGGCTGAGGGAGGAGCCTTGGGGTACGCCGCAGATGATCTTGGTGGCCTTGGATCGGAAGGGGCGAGGCGGACGCTTTGTGTTCTGCCGGAAAGGAAGGATGTGGTCCAGTCCAGGGCCTTTTCTTGGATCCCGGCGTCGTGAAGGCGTGTTCGTAGTGTGTGGTGGCAGACCGTGTCGAAGGCGGCTGATAGGTCCAGGAGGATGAGGGCTGCTGTTTCTCCGTTGTCTAGCAGGGTCCTGATGTCATCGGTGGCGGCGATGAGGGCTGTTTCGGTGCTGTGGTTGCTGCGGAAGCCGGACTGGGAAGGGTCCAGGATGTTGTTCTCCTCGAGGTAGCGGGTCAGTTGTTTGTTGACGATTTTCTCGGTGACCTTCGCGGGGAACGGGAGCAGAGAGATGGGTCGGAAGTTCTTGAGGTCCTTGGGGTCTGCCTTGGGTTTCTTGAGTAAGGCGGTGATCTCGGCGTGCTTCCAGCTTTCCGGGAAGGTTGCTGTCTCGAAGGAGATGTTGATTATTTTCCGGAGATGGGGCGCGATGGCTGTACTGGCTTTGTTGAAGATGTGGTGAGGGCACGGGTCTAGCGGTGAACCGGAGTGGATGGTGTTCATGATCTCGCTGGTGTCCTCGTCGTTGATGTTGGTCCAGGAGAGCAGGCGGTTGGTGGTTGTGGGGGCAGTGGTCTCGGTGGTTGCCGGGGCGGTCGTGGTGTTGAAGCTGTCGTGGATGTCGGCGATTTTGCGGTGGAAGGAGGTGGCCAGTGAGTCGCACAGGTCTTGCGACGGCTGGATGTCGTTGGTGTTGGAGCTGGGGTTGGAGAGTTCCTTCACGATGTTGAAGAGCTCTTTGCTGTTGTGTGCGTTGTTGTCTAGGCGGTCTTTGAGTGAGGCCCTTTTGGCGGATCTGATGAGGTGATGGTGATTGCGGGTGGCGCTCTTGTGGGCGGCGTAGCTGTCCGCTGTCCGTTCGTGGAGCCAGATCTTCTCCAGTTTTCGGCATGTTCGTTTGGAGGCCTGGAGGTCTTCGGTGAACCAGGTGGCTTTCTTGCTGGTGTGGCTGTTGGGCGGATTCTTGAGCGGGGCGAGGGTGTTGGCGCAGTCGTCGATCCACTGTCAGAGGTTGCGGGCGGCGGTGTCGGGGTCGGAGGGTTCGGCGGGTGGGCTCAGGGCGAGGGTTGTGGTTAGCTCGTCTTCCGTGACTCTGCTCCAGCAGCGGCGAGGCATTTGTTCGGTGCGGTGGTGCGTGGTGGGCTTCCTGTAGGTGAAGTGGATGCAGTGGTGGTCAGTCCAGTGGGGTTCGGAGGTGTGGTTGAAGGAGACGTGTGGGCTTGCGGAAAAGATGGAGTCTAGCGTGTGGCCGGCGGCGTGGGTGGGTGTAGTCACGAGCTGTCTGAGTCCGAGGGTGGCGAGGTTGTCGATCAGGGTGGTGGAGTTGGTGTCCTTGTTGTTCTCGAGGTGGAAGTTCAGGTCCCCGAGGAGGATGTAGTCCGTGGAGGCGATGGCGTGTGTGCTGGACGGCGTCAGCGATGGAATCGCTGAACTGTGGTCGGGGTCCGGGGGTCTGTAGATGAGGGTTCCTCTGAGGGTGGTGTTGGGATCGGTGTGGATCTGGAAGTGCATGTGTTCGGCGGTGCTGAGGGTGTCGTCGGTGTTGGTTGAGACTCTGAGGGTGTTCCTGTGGACGATGGCGATGCCTCCTCCGACTCCGTTGGTGCGGTCCCTGCGGGTGATCTTGTATCCGTCCGGGATGGCAATGGCGATGTCGGGGGCTGAAGCGGGATTCAGCCAGGTCTCCGTCAGGAATGCGACGTCTGGGGAGGTTGAGTCGAGAAGGTCCCAGAGTTCGATGGCGTGTTTGCGGGTGGAGCGGGTGTTGAGGAGGATGCATCTGAGGTAGTTGGGTTCTTTCCTGGGCGGTGGTTTGGCGGGGCGGGTGCTGGCGAAGCTGCAGTTCCGGCAGGTGAAGGGCCCTTGGGTGCGCTTCGGGGTGGCCTGGTAGCAGGCGTGATCTTTTCCGGGGTTGAGTGCGTGGAGGGTGCTGGCGTCGTATCGGCGTCTGTTGATGTGGCGGGCGCGGGGGATGCCCGGACCAGGGGGTCTGGCGCTGGGCGCGGCCACGGCGCGGACGGGCGCAGACGGGCTTGCCTTAGGCGCGCCTTGGCGCGCCAGCGGCGCGACGCGCGCAGCGCGCCGCCATAAATGGGGAGGTGGGAGGGAGGAGCAGGGAATGGGGCAGCGAATGGGCAGTGAGGGGGCGGGGCCGCAGAGCGCAGCGGCGGGAAACAGGCACAGAAAGGAAAACGATCACAATCAGGGGCAGCAAGGGGGCACAGAAAGGAAAAACGATCACAATCAGGGGCAGCAAGGGGGCACAGAAAGGAAAAAACGATCACAATCAGGGGCAGCAAGGGGGCACAGAAAGGAAAAAACAAGCACAATCAGGGGCAGCAAGGGGGCACAGAAAGGAAAAACAAGCACAATCAGGGGCAGCAAGGGGGCACAGAAAGGAAAAAACGAGCACAATCAGGGGCAGCAAGGGGGCACAGAAAGGAAAAAACGAGCACAATCAGGGGCAGCAAGGGGCACAGAAAGGAAAAAAACGAGCACAATCAGGGGCAGCAAGGGGGCACAGAAAGGAAAAAACGAGCACAATCAGGGGCAGCAAGGGGGCACAGAAAGGAAAAAAACGAGCACAATCAGGGGCAGCAAGGGGGCACAGAAAGGAAAAACGAGCACAATCAGGGGCAGCACGGGGGCACAGAAAGGAAAAAAACCGATCACAATCAGGGGCAGCAAGGGGGCACAGAAAGGAAAAAACGATCACAATCAGGGGCAGCAAGGGGGCACAGAAAGGAAAAACGATCACAATCAGGGGCAGCAAGGGGGCACAGAAAGGAAAAACGAGCACAATCAGGGGCAGCAAGGGGGCACAGAAAGGAAAAAACGAGCACAATCAGGGGCAGCAAGGGGCACAGAAAGGAAAAAAAAAAAAAAATAAATAAAATGATCACAATCAGGGGCAGCAAGGGGGCACAGAAAGGAAAAAAACGAGCACAATCAGGGGCAGCAAGGGGGCACAGAAAGGAAAAAAACGAGCACAATCAGGGGCAGCAGCAGGGCACACAGACGGAGCTGTGTGGTGGGGGAGCCACCTACCAGTCAAGGTCAGGGCAAGCTGCTCCCAGAGGTCCC
>CAWUFW010027019.1:0-29438 GCA_963921515.1 Calotriton arnoldi | reverse complement strand
GGTGCCCACTATAACTAGTGGACAGCATATACCAGGCCAACTTCTCACAGTTGCGTACAAACCTCTGGACGCCTTGGTAGTACGCTAGAATTTAGTAATGTCATCCAGTCGGATGAGGAGTGGGTGTTATATTTCATATAGGTACCCCGATATAGGTCTAGGTATCATCATAACCCTTCACCTACATTCTCTCCTATACTACATACATAAAGGATTTGGAGGACTGACCTTTTACCCAGTTACAATACTACACATAAGTACGTAGGGTTTTTCCCTGGACACTGGCCTCATAAATTATGCATGAGGATTCTTAGTTTCTTGGAATCACAGCAGGACCATCATCTTCTGCATAATAACTGTGTATAAAGTTCATTCCCGACGTCATCCTAAGTCCGACACTGGCACAGCAAGGTAGAACCCCTGGGGATACCTTAGGGTATATAAACACCACATCTTGCTGAGATAGGCAGAGGAGATCACGACTTCCATGCCGACACACTGACGCGAGATGCTGAGGTTCCTGCATGCAGATACTCCAGCTCGCAGTGCTCTGACATCCCTTGCGGAGTGTTCAGCTCGAGACCTGAACGGGGTCCCGCAGTCTCACATCAGGTAATGGGGTTGGCTTTATCCTAGAGGGATTCTTGGCTTTACACCTACTCACATGCTAGGTACACTTAAGTACATCTAGTTAGGGTGCATCGTAGGAGTACGCATTTTATTGCCATGCATTTTATATACTTGCCTGTAGTTATGATTTTAGCAAAATGGTAGAAACCTACCATCTGTTTACTTTCTTAGTGCTGCTACTCATTTATATATGCTACTGTCTACTGGTGATTTCAGCGCACTTATTTTACGCTAGAATAACGACTGTTCAATAAATACTTATTGAAAACGTCCCAACCGTTTATTCTGTGTATCTCTCTGAGAACAAGTGAGCACGAGTGACTGAGCGAAAAGTAAGTTACTGTTTCCACGGTCCTGAGGGATCAGGGTTGTCATGTTCGATAGTTGCCAAGAACTATTCTGTCGTTGGTAAGAGGTGATTATAGTGGCATTGCGAGCTAGCTGGTACACAGGCCAACATACCCGGTGGGGGTGTCTGGAATCAGTCTGGACACCAGTCCCGCAGTGTATGTTGTCTAAACGCGCAGATCCTATATAGGTCTTATAGGAACTACACGACACCAGGAGCTGTCAGCTGAGTAGTGGCCGGAGGGAATGCAGGCAACCTGGTGACTTGGTGCAATGTGCACAGTAAAGGTGTCAATAAATGAAACTTCGTTCAGTGTAGCCATCATGAAAAAGAAAGCCACTCACCAAGGCAGATGTGGACCTTATCTCAACTTACCCTCACAGGCAGGGCAGGCCAGCAAGCTGTGTAACATTTTTGCAATGTGTGGTCTGACACGAAAATGTACCCTTGTCACACATTGGCCATGTGAGCAATGCAGAGATATTGCCATCTGAGAGGCTACCACAGTGTAACTTGCCCTCAATTCCTATGAGGAACACCTTCTCTGGTCACAGGATGACAGTATTGCTGGGTCTCCTAAGGGACTGCCTTCTTCAGGACATGCCCCATCTGCCTGCCCAAACCCAGCTCTGGATCCGAGCACCTCCAAGTTGACTTTCAAAGGTGAGCGGTAGGAGTCCAGCAGCAGCTGGTAGATGAGGTGCGGGCAGGGTTGGAGACCATTGCAGGCACGCTAGAGGGAGTCGGTACGTGCCTCAGTCCTAACAAGGACACCTCTGAGGCAATCAAAGGCACCTACCCTTTGCTCCATAGAATGGAACAGTCCCTAGCTGACACTGCTGGTGTCATGAGGCAGAGGCAACAACAACAGCCCTGCCAATGTGACACCAGGGAGGTAGCCACCCAGCTGGGGGAAAACTGCTCCATCCTCCAATCTAAGGAGCGCAAGCAGGACTCCTACATTGCAACAATGGGTGCCTTTCACAGCGACGTTGTTGCATTGCTGAGAAGTCATCAGGCCTTTGTCAGCTCTGTGCTGCCTTTCTTGCAGGCACAAACAAATGCTGGTGCGGACAGGGGAGCCACATCTTCTGCCCCTGATGTGTGTGTGCCTCAGATGCCTCCCACACAAACACCACTACCCACATTGGAGACACAACACACATCAGAGGAGGTATATGTGGACATCACCAATTTCCGGTGGAAAAGTGCCCAGTAACATTTGTCTGTGCCTCTTACCCATTTTCTTATTGGACCTGTGTTTATCATCATGCCACTGCCCTTTCACCTGGTACTGTCCCCTTTTTGTATGCCCACCTGTTAATCTGATCCATTTGTGGACTGTGACATGTATCCTCTATGGACTCTGTCTGGATATCCTTTGGACTGGAACAATGTGGGGTAGTTGTCCCAAGAACTTCTACTTAGAAATTGCCTATGTACACATCTTAAATAAATGCACTACTGTGAAGCTGCGTGTTATATGTCTGTTGCAGATAGGACAAACTAGACCATGGTGGATGTGTATATACAAAAGGTACTTCTTAGCATCTCAAGGTAATTGCGCTACAGTCCCTCTCAGATGCTCTGGTTGGACATAGCCAAGCATCATGTACCTCCACTGCCATGGCATTGTGTGGAAAGTCTCATTAAACCATTGAGACAATAAGCATCAGTAACTTGAGTGGCACACAGTGAAGAAGCCCAACTAATCATACAATTGTATAACTGCACAAATTGGGTCCTGTGAGGCATGTGAGCCACTAACACATTTTCACACATCTACAGATATTGTGCTCAGCTATCACAACAATGTCATCGTGCCCATATGTCAGTTCCAATGCTTACATGAAGGATATCCTATAAGTACTATCATAATGCATTCAGTGACAATATGCAGATAGCAATGGCAAGGCTCCTTCTGATTTAGCATCATACCTATGGCACTCAAGGGTGTAGAAGCTCAGTGCTACACCTTAGATGTCATTAAGCATTAACTGCAACCACTAAGTATTTGAGGGTCCTGTGTCAAATGATAAATGGGGTAGTAAGGCACACAGGAATACATAATGACACTGTGTCTCTCTGCCCGAGAGCCCTCACATGCATTGAGTGTAAGTGTAACCACCCATGACATCAATTGTACTATATACACACATAACAATAATTAGGAGCCAAAGCACAGACCCAGGAACCAAGCTACACATCCCTAGGCTAAGATAAAATGTGAGACTAATGTTTTTCTAACTTAGCAAGTATTTGCACAAATTCACATGGATGAAGTGCCATACTAAGCAAGTACTCAATTGCAAGAATGACTTATGTTTCCGGTCAGGTGGCGGCCTCTTTCATGGCTACAAACCAGCTAACAACTATGACCTACTAGTACAATGGTGCAAGGGTGAGTGTGTAAGTGGCAGGCACCAGTGTGTGTCCCAGCACAACCATGAATAGGTACTGTGGGGTGACAGATCCATCCCTAAAATACAGGTAGCATAACTTACACACATAGTGCTACCGTAGGTAACTATCTGTGTTGGGCAGTGTGTCAATTCACACAAAGAAGACTACTTACAGTGCTCAAAAAATGTTGAAGATTCCGTAAGTGACTCAATTGCAATGTAGACTGACTCTTGTCCATAGGGGTCTCACAAAGTTACACATATCTACAAATACTGAAGGGAATTGCCACATCATGTAGTCAACTCAACCTAACCAATTATGACAAATCTTACAGAGGAAATTATTATGCAGTAATAAAGGTAGAAAAAGTATTTATCTATAAAAATGTAATACTCGCTAACTAAAACTACCTATCCTACACTAACTTACACTATCTAAACTATGCCTAAACTAACTTAACCTACCTATCCTACACTAACTAATCTTAACAATACTTATGCCACCTAAATATAGTTATAACTTTGCTATACATTTGACACAAATGATATGTTAAACATCAACCCCTCCACCCCACTTAACACACATAGAGTGAAACAATACAAACATCAACTACACCTATACATAAACTATCTACACATGTAACTTAAACAAATATTTATTTTATATATATATATATATATATATATGTATATATATATATATATATATATATATATATATATGCGAAAAGCAATCCTAGCCCACCCTGGATGCGGTGCGACAAGCAAGGTACAGACCACCAAAACGTTGGGTTTTAATTTCCATGAAGTGCTTTATTGAAAATCACGGCACATCGTATTTTTCAGGCCAGTGCCTGCATGACGCGTTTCGACCGTTAGAAACACGGTCTTGTTCACACATATATTTTTATATATATATATATATTTTTTAAAGGCCTAAAGTCCACGCCCACTAAAACCTTAGAAAGAGAGAAAAAGATAGATATGTGCCTGTAAAATAGGGTAAAACATCTAAAACCTAACTAACCTACACCAATCCTAATAACTAACTATGACCTACAAAATTAGTATAATAAGATAAAACCCAATTAAAAAACAACATTAAAATGTCAAATAAGTTGGAAGAGCCACTCAATGGCCTCCTCATGTTTGACATTCTAGCACATGAGCTGGCCTGCTCCAAACAAATCGCCTCAAGTTTAGCATTGATCTTCTTGAGTTCTCTTATTATGGTGTAGTGGAACACAGACTCCCTTCTACACTGCCTCCTGGCCCATGTGTAGAGACGCTGTGTGGCTGCAGGAGTAGTTGGTGTGGATTGTCTTTGGGGACGCTGTAGCTGGCTTGGGCCTGCTCTGTCCTGGCTTGGGCCTGCTCTGGCCTGGCTTGGGCCTGCTCTGTCCTGGCCAGTGGCAGATGTTGGCATTGCAGGTGTGGTTAGTCAAAGGATATTCCAGGACCCCACTGCTGTTACACCTTCATACAGTTTCTGCATCTTTCTGTATGCCATTGAGATGTTCCTCATGTGGTAGTAACGATCCTCATGCATTTCGTAAGTGAATGTCTCATCAGCGATCATGGTGTCTAGGCTGAAAATGGAAAACAATAGTTTGCATAGGCGGTACATGTACATGATGTCTGTGAGAAATAGTCGGACATTGTATCACAATCAAATGTCCTTGACCAGACCAATACCATCAATAGAGATAGATATATGTACAATATCATGTCACTACAAAGACATCCCCTACTTAAACCCAGAAAACTGAGTCAAGTGCCATCTGTGTGGGTGCACAAAATGTAACAGTAGTCACAACGAGATAGATACCATATCATACAGGACAAAAGTTCACACTCATGAAAATGTCCCTGTCTACAATTGGGCACATGGGTCTAGTTATCATAATTTCGGATTTTGAGTTGTGTCATGCAAATGCGCTGATCATTGATCATCAACACAAGTGTAGGTGGATAAGGCGATACAGCACACGCAGTGTGGCTTGGCTTTGCATACTCCATCTGGAATATCACAAGGTGCACACGTTGCTGGCTTCACTCACTCTGTGTCAGATAGTCAATAAATGAATAGGCGGTTGTTATGTACCTCCTGTAGACCATGATTGGGGAACACTAATAACATTTACTCTCAATCAATTGTACGGAAATGTAACCATTATCTCCTACTTCAGACTTGTAGGGAAAATCATGAGGAGTCATACTTAAACATGCTCATGTACACACATCATCCTAAGGTTGAATTTGGGGCCATACATCATAAAATGAACATAGCATCTCTGTAATGTGTGTCTGCTTGTCGGACTACTCCTCTGACCTAAAAATATATTTGATATGATTCATGGACCCTTGCTCTATAATTATGAGGGAGGTTCAAGTACCATTGAGGCGGGATTATAACAGACATACCTCATGGTAGGCTAACACATCAAAGATCTAAATGTCCATCTTATGATGAACAAACACATGAAGAGACACACATGTAGGCATGTCATTTGTTGTCGGTCATTGACCAAAGACGTTACTGATGAAGATGTAGGTCCATCCCCCAAAACATATGCTGCAACTACCTTATTGAATTGTGTTAAGATAGTGATGGCAACCCAGATGCCACTGACATACATGTTTACTTATTCTTGCTGCAATTTTGTCAAACTGGTACAAGGAAATTTCTGTTTTCTACAAACATATTATGTGTAACTTTTGTTCAGTGAAAATGAAATATCTCATCTGTAGATCGCTGAAGTGTGCAGCATGACTAAACCCTTTACGCAGCATTTCAATGGAACATATGTTGTAGAATCTCACCGTGTGTGAATCTGATTCCATGACACCTATCCTGTCCATGCTTGGTAACAATGCCTGCGTAGAAATAATACATATCATCTAGCCCAGCTTCTTGCACAAATTGGGACATTTACAACTGATCCCTGTCCACACTCGCTTAGCAACACAGAAATTACCGTGCTACGATATACGATACATTGACTCCAGATCGCATGGTTTGTACCAATATTGTACCAGGTAATGTGTCTATGTGGAACACATGCAGAGTGTGTGCCAGATGATGCTCACTGTGCCCAAAGCAACATGACTATAGATGTGCTACTCTAAGAACATATTTAAAGATGTTTAGTTCCTATGGACCTGCTTAAATACACCTTATAGTCTCAAAAATCTTACTCCATGAGCAGTCCTAAACAAAGTGCGGGCAGGTACTGTTCTGAATCACAGACTCACAGCTCATTGATGGTAGCAGAATGTTGCCTCCCACAAACATCACAATTGAACTTTTCCATATAGATCACACAGAGTCATCAAAATGGTACATACATGTACTATTTACACTTGCTGGTAGCACTGGAGTCCTGGAAGGATTCCACCTCTCCCCTTGAGAAGGGAAGATGTTCACCTAGGAGACATGAATGACGACATACAATTGTAAATATTGCTTTCACACATGTTTACATTTTTAATAAACACACTATGATATCCCAGTATTTCAGAAGTACACAATAGCTGAAACACACATATGGCAATATGTCCAGATTATTGCATACATCTAGTCCGTTTGCAGGCTTGAGCAGGCTGGATGCTGAACTTCAGATCTACCCATAATGACATGCCTGAAGCATGCATCAAGTATGTGATAAATTGAGTAATGCTGGGCAGCATAATGGCAGAGTCCAGTGTACCATGATACATGGGTGACATGATTGCCCTTGGGAGCAACTAAATGGCATAATCATGAGCCCCTTGTGCCACACTAGCGTCACCTTTTGTGATGCTCCAGTGGCACTAATTACTAAATCATATATATGAGGTCACGCAAAGCCACTTTGGGTGGCTTTGTATGGCCTCATAGATTTGAAATAGAAATGCAAATTGCTGCGTTGCCTTACTCTGCGCTGGGGAGGCGTTCCATGGGCCTTGTGATGGTTGTTTCCATGCAACACTCATGTACTTTGATGCTTCTCCAGATTTACAAAACCATGTAGCCCTGGGGATGCACCCAAACGTAATGGCTCCCCAGGGGAGGCACAACAAGGAGAAATAACTTGATTTCTGCCCGTCTTATCCTCTATCCATGTGTGCTGCATTCTGCAGCACACAAAGAAAGAGGAAAAAGGTTCACAGGATTGTTTTTGTGCAATTAGTTGTCCGTTCCAGCACAATCTTGCTGACAGCACAGGCACCCTTGCACCATGGCGCAAGGGTACGTGTGTAACGGTGGGTGGTGAACTCCACTCGGCTGAGCTTGCAAAGTTTTGCCCAATCCGCCTCCGTTTGGAGCACGGAGTTCTGCAAAAACTCTGCCTCTCACCGTTGCGTAGCGGAGTTTATAAACATCGGCCCTCCCTCTTGGATCGTGTTTAATCTAAGGCTCCCTAACACCAGCAGCTGGATCAGAAATGGGAGGGAGCAGCCCCTAACCTCTGAAGGAGTCTCACGCCAGCCTCTCTCTGACTTCTGAAGTCAGCACCACCGCCTCGAGTTGAAACCCCTCCACACCCTCCCAGCTCACCAAGATCTGGCCTCTCCTTCACCACTATCCAGCACCATGGGGGAATGGGGGGAAGAAAGCTACTTGGGAGAAAGGGGTGAGGGGCATCCCTTTGTTGGGTGAGAGCCAAGGGACACTGCCAGAGGTCCCTTCTGACAGGACAGAGCCGCAGCGCCTTCAGCCACCACCGAGATGTCAGCAGCCTACGCTACCCTGACCCCCGCACTGACAGACATGGCAGCAGTGGCTCCCCCCACACCCCAACAAATCAGCGGAGTCACACCATCGGCAAGGGCAACTTTGAAATAGCAGCATCGGAAGATGACTGAAAGGTACAGTGCTCTATGGTTCTTTTTACAAACGCTTTACTGCACTCACCCACAATAAGACAGTGGGTCTGTTCATTGCTTTCATTGTTTAATGATTCTTTCATGAAAAGCAAGGTAATATGAAATGTGTTTTTATGGCACCACATGAGTGCATGAACGTCATCTTCCGCCGGAATGATCCATTGTGCTGTGTATGGATGGACCCTCCAGTGTGCACAGTGCACTCAGAGGACAGGGCTTCCTCATGCAGGGACTATTGGTGGTCACATATGCTGCTGTTCATTCATCATGCACGTGCTCTCCTCTGGTGGTGTCAGATGACTGATGCCATATCTGTAGTCCTTGACTTCAGTATGTGTTCTGCAGATATCAGTAACCGATGCTAGCAGAATCTGCATTCACAGTTCAGTCCTTCATGTCAGGCAGCCATGATGGAGCCTCCCGCAGCACATCTGAATGCACAGGGGGCTTATCAGCAGGAATAAAGATGTGCTGATTGTAGAGCAGGCAAAAGAGAATCGCTTACACATCAGCAGTGCAGATGTACATGATGAATACCAAGGCCCGTCTGTAAGCTAGATCATTAACTATGTCTGATAATGCAGCGAACATGGTCTGCATAAAACACACAATGCCAGGGAATTAATGCAAGTGCAGGGCTGTGAAACGTGTGAATGGAGAGATGCATAGGGTAACAGATCTCAGTCTCTGGTCGTGGGGCGGAGCAGAGCTCAGCGGAATTCCACTGAGTTTTTTTGTAACTCTGCAGAATTCCACGTAGTGCAACTCCACAAGCTCTGCCCACCCTTATATGTGTGTTGGCGCTAGTCTGCTGAAACGGCACCAGTGCGGGGTGAAGGGACAGGAATGCACCGTATTGGCTGAATACGGTTCATTCCTGCCCTTACACTTTGGCGTGGGGCAGCACAGCAAGGTTACTTGCTGTGCTGGCTTACATCAAATCACCATTGATGCAGCCCTAAGTACCCTTACTTTACATTATCTACTCATATATATTTATCCTAATATTCATGTTGCACATCACAATATTGTTAAAAAGCACAAATAAAGTATACTCCATGTTCATGTTTTGCATTATGGATAAAGGTACATCACAAAATGCAGATGGAACATACATACAGGTCCACCAATCTCAAGTCCCAGGAAGGTGATGACATCCTGTAAGATCACGTCCACCTGGTGGGTTGCATTTGTCACCCCGAGTGGGACAGGTATGCCCAGACGTGGGTCCCGTGCTCTCCACGCCACTGGAGTCAAGCTATCCTGGCTGATGAGGGCTGAAAGCCCGAAACCGGTCCTAGGATGCTTGTTTCCAGTCTAGTGAGGACCTGGCCTGGCAGTTCGGGCTGGACTGGTCCCATTGGGTGCAGGGTCAAGACTGATTTGAATATGGCTGGGTCCAAACTGGAATGGCATGGTGAGCAAAAAAACGATGGATTTAGGCCCAGATCTCTGTACTGGGGTGAATGTATGACATTGTTCTGCATTCTGTCCATCAATTGTTCTTTTTGCACAGGCATATGTAATGGCACACACTCAACTTACATTTCACTTTTGGATGGCTACAAGATTTGATATATGCTCAACTATGCACTTGTACACTCAGGTCAGAGGTACACAACTCTTGCCATGCAAAGGAAAGTTCATTTCAAAATCCCTCCTTCTGAGCATGTGCAATGAGTTAGTGTGTGAACACATACAGTTTTGTCTGACTTTTGATCCAAGTGAAATCACACTCTTGACATCTCAGTATTCTTCAGATGTTCATATGTTTGCCTTTAACCTATCCAATTACATACTGCTCTGGCCATTTACTCCCTGTACAATGTCATCTGCTCCTATTGTATTTTTACAGGCCTTTGTTCCTCATTGCATTGCTGAGCAATGCATGGCAAATGTGTCCTTTATTTACTGTAGCATGATGTGGTATGTGTGACAATGTAGCCAGGACATAGTACACATGTGCTGTGTTTTATGGTAAGCCACACATGCATGTATGTGTTCTTTAAACAAGTGACAGCTTTTACATGTTCACATGACACTACGCCTTTGTCCATTAGAACTGCCACTCATTATCTCTGGTGGTATCTGCAAGATGCTGTCCTTCTACATGGTAACACATTGGTGAGACACGCTACAATATGAGGTTATTCTCAGGTATGGTAGTTGGTGGTTTGTGTTCCGAACTTCACTGAGTACCATCTGTTGTAAACTTTGCTGCCATACAAAACAGAAAGACCACTAGCTGTGCAGCTCTGCTCAAGTGCAAGGAAAGAGTAATGATCAATTTGGAATAGGAAATGTGGCATGCCTGGCCAATACCTTTAATGTAGCACACTGCTTCACATTGCATTTCTGTATATGTGCAATTGATATGTGAGACGCATGGCCACATGTTGCTCAACAGGTCTGATGACATAATTATTACATTTTGAGGCCTACTTCTATTTGACGAGATGTGGGTGAGTTGATGTGTACTGGGACTGTGACATAAACCCCAACACAAACAATGGATTAAAAAATGTATTTCCATGTTAAACCTTCCTATTATGTTCGGACATTCTGTCCATCAAAGTACATGTACTTTAAGAGAAGAAATTCTGTATTATGTGTGTGCGTAGCCAACTCCCAGCCATGGTATTTTAGTTTTCTCCTCCATCCTTATCCTTTATCAGGTCCTGCTCATCATGTTCCATGTCCCACAGGACATTTGTCCGGACACAGATGTTGTGGAGAATGGCACATACTAGGATGATCTTGCAGACCATAGGGGGCGAGTATAGCAATCTCCCCTGACATGTCCAGGCATCTGAACCGGAACTTCAGCACACCAAACGTTCTCTCCACGATGTTGCGGGTCTTGACCAGTGCCTGGTTGTACTGTCATTTAAGCTCAGTGTGGGGATGCGCTATTGGAGCCTTGACTCGTGGCTGGAGACCATATCCTTGGTCAGCTGAAAGTTAAATAGAAATTGCAACTGTCAATGCTATATTGCTCTATGTTCTGCTACATTCTTGTTCATGTGTGTTATGTGTACTGAATGACTCATACACATTTCTTACAGTATTTCACATTATGTGTTACTTATACAGTTGGCCATAGGTTCATACATAACTCTTCCAGTTCTCTGTGTAATAGCAAATGATGAGCTGGCCTTGTACACTGTATACTTCTACATCCTGACTTTCATGTTTATCCAGTAGCTTACTGTGATAGGCATTTAGAGATGTTCCTGATCACTCTATGTTATGTGCACTCAATACATGTGGGAAGTGACAGATTATTGATCAGATATTTGGATAGTAGATCCTCCCTAGGTAGGTTGTGACATTGCCAACATGTTTAACACTCACAAATACATATGTCCATGTTAAACCACAGATTTTGTTGATGGCCAACATGATATTGGCTCAGCCATTTCATAGTTCACTTAGTTTAACATGTCATTTTGGTGCATACATTTGGTGCAGTTCAAACATGTCACATTGATTGTTATGCTATTTATTGTCATCCTTCAACTATTGATTTTGCCAGAGAAGTTGTTATGGTGCACTTTGATTGACACATATGTATTTCAATGTAGGCTATCTTTATGTCAGACACACTGATGTTGTTACAAGGAGCTATCTACTCCAAATGTAGACACAATACATTGGCTTTTCAAATGTATGAGTATGACTCTAACTTGTAGGGGATTGTGTACTTCTATGCCTTGATTTTCTATTCATTGCTATGGCAAATGTATGTTGAGATTGGTATCCTGTTTACACTGTGGTGCCTTGTCCAGGTTGGAATTTATTCTATGTTGATGACTGATATATGACATGTTTGGCAGCATTCTGTTTGACTTAGTGAGTTTCAAATTGCTGGATTCATATGCTTTTCATTTGGGCTACTTACTCCATAGAACAGGTGAGCCATCACATTGGTTACATCAATCAATGCAGCCGTCAACCTACGTGTATGTGTGTACGTAGACTTTATTGCTGAGACATATGCGTGTTTTCTACTGTTGGTGTCACAATGTTATCCAGTATTGACATTAACACATGTCTGGTGTCTACACTGACATGGCATGCCACACATGGCCTTTCCACATAATGTTTTGCTCTAGAAACGTAGGTCAACATACAAGTATAGTGCCATTTGTGACACACTTGCTCATTTCCACAGTACTTGTTCTCACACCACTGACCTTGTTGACCTTTGACTAATACCAACAGTAGTTACGTCATTGAGGAGACACTAATCTCAGACTTATCTCTTGTCTTGCCTTTGTACTCATATTGGCTTGTCTGTCATGCTGCATGGTTTGATTAGTGATTCTTTACCCAGTGCAGTTGATGTAGTTCCATCAATCCACGCAGAGTGAAATGGCACATTGCTACTCACTGACATTCTGTCGCTACTGCCATTGACAGATTAGTAAGTGCATGTCAATGTGGGACATCATTGTCTACACGTTGCAGTGTGTTGTTTCCACTATGTGCACATGACACCTGGGCCCATATATTTGGGAAAGTGGCACTGTGCAGTGCAGCAAGTCATCTGTCTGCGCTGCACTACGTCACTGAGAAAGATCAGTAGTACACTGCATTTAGGCCATACCACACTTTCATCACCTTTCAGCCTACACTGGCCCACAACGTGCTGCCTAGCACAAACACAAGCGCACTTGCACCATGGTGCTCAGGTGTCTGCATTGCATGTGGAATTGTCTTTGTGCAGAAGGGGGAACCTAACTGTACATGATGAACAATCAGAGGCCACAGAATGTAGCACACATAGGAAGCAAGAGTGACTTGGATGACTTCAGTTGTTTTTCCTTGTTACACATCACCTGGGTGACCAATTCATTTGTCACATTTCTAAATTTACCTGGTATGGAATACAAGACATGCCTCATGAGCCATGGGAGTTGCATGGAGACACCACTACAACGCCCATGGAACATCTCCCTTGCACACAGTGATGGTACACTGTATTTTGGCCTGAAGAAGGTGCGACCTATCTAATAGGTCAATACCAAAACGCGTGTCGGTGCACACTGTGGAGACCACCTCAAACAGATATGCTATACAATATGCTTGTCATAGCGATAATACATATAAGCCTCTCTGAATTGCATTCTCTCAGGATACTGACAAATCCCTATTGTGACAAAACAGCTATATTGTGAATATCTGTTTGTTATAGATTTCAGTTAAAGACACCGAGATCGATCCAACTTTGCATAAGCAGATTTCCTATCCTGGGTTGTGCCCTGAATATTGTATAAGGATGGTCTTCCAAAAGTTATCTATTTTTTGTGTAGTTTTTAGAATGTGTTACCTGTTTGTGGTATGAATGTGGTATGTCTGGAAGTGTGAGATCAGATACATCAATACTCAGAGGGCCTGATTCCGTTGCGGAAATCATTCTGACCGAATCGGTTTGGGAATGGTTTCCGACTGACTCGGATCGGGAGTATGGGTATGCTTCCAGATACGATTTGGTTGGACTCCCATTGACTTCAATGGGAGCCTATGTTACGACCGAATGCATAGGCTCCCATTGAAGAAAGGGGTGGCAGGGAAAATCGGGCACCCTGTGGCGGGCACCCCCTGGTGTCTGCCACACTGTGCATGGCTGGTAAGGGGAGACCCATGGGTACCTCCACGGGCCCGATTGAGAAGGCTCTGGGTGCAGGGGGGCCCGCTACGGGCCCCCAAAGTCTGATTCCGACTGCCGATTCAAGTCAGACAGCACGATTCGGAAAGGCTGTCTGAATCCAGCATCGTAATCGGTCGTTCGTAAACACGGCCCGTAGAGACATACGATTCTGCTCCGTACGGCTCGGTCATTCCAAATGCCGTCAGGTTCGAATTGGGATATTCCTAACGCCTAACTCGCATCGTACTCGGTCGGTTGGAAATCTTTCCGATTCGGTCGGAAAGACACGTTCCCGATCCGATTCGGAAGGAGCAAATGCCGTTAGGAGGCCTTCATAACCGCATCGGAATCGGACCCTCAGTGTCATGGTGTCATGGTGTTCCTATCATTAATAGATCTATTTTTGGTGTTGTATTAATCATTGTGACACGATTATATAATGCTTAGTTTTGATTATTTTGATATGCATAAAAACAAGAACGTATGTTCTGTTTACTTTTTGTGATCTATTTGAATGTATATTACTGTATTTTCATCAGCTACACATACAGTGATTGGAGTTTTGTTAGGCTCATGTTGTGATTCGTTAGAACACTATTTAGAGACGAGTTTTTCCGTCCATCAAAGCAGTTTTCTTTTCAGTGTACTTTATTCCCCTGATTTCCTGCCTGCGTAATTTCCCCCCAGGGGCCTTCTCTTTTTTTGTATTTATTGGGTATATTTCGAGCCAATGTGTGCGCCCAAGACTCCAAAAAGAAACACACACAGATCTCTTCTACGCAGGGACAATACATAAAACGGGATTATGACACAGCCCTAGAAGGTATAAATGGTAGATAGCGCAGCACTTTCCTTTTCTGTGCACAGAAGGATTGATGACAGGTACAAACTAAATAAGGCAATCAAAATATGTTTTTGTATATATTAGGCCTGAGCACAATATGAAGCACAAAATTCATGAAATTCAAAAGTTTGACATTATATAAAATGTCTCAAAATACCCCATTCTTGAATATTGTGTCATTTTGTACCGAAGGCAGACTGATTCACAAAGAAAAAGGTCTTGCTGAAAGATATGTTCTGCAAAAACAGGTCTCCTGCCGGTATTTTGCTTGATACTTTTGGAAGGTATCATGGAAATATATCTAGGTAGCCCATGACTCATATATTTCAGCACTCTAAAATAAATCATTGTTTGGAACGTGGCATATAGGGAAATGCACTGTTATTATGCTTGAAAACAAATTGAAAACACAAAAATTGAAAAAACCACAGACACGACACAACAGCTATGATAAGACAGAGAACGAAGTTAAAGGTTAGTTTGAACCTTGTTTCTGGGGCATCAGACATTTTATGTTTTCATGTTTTGTATGTATGTATACTGTGATTATTTCATTTTTCACTGTGTATCATGATTTCATAGAGTCATGTTTTTGATTTGTTATATGTTTTGAATATATTAATGGCAGCATAATGTAAAAAACGGAAAGTAAACTTCTTTGGGGTAGATGTAGTATTTGATATATGACGCTGAATATAACAAATTAGAAAGAGTCCTTTGTGTCTTGTCTGGGGTTTTTTTTATTTTTATTTTTTAAACATATTTTATTAAACTTTTCCATCGCATACAAATAATACAAAAACGTCACATCTTTGCGTCTGTGATAACCCGTTACAGTAGTGTGATTGTGCGTTCCAAAATATGACTGCTGTATTTACAGAACTACTGTATTCCCAAAATTTAGTATCCAGTTTACATTCGCATTACACCTTAAGAGGTGATATTCTGCATAATACGTAACTTTAATACATCTGAATTAAACCGCCCCTCCCATAATATATCACTTAATTATCCATTATCTAACCTAACTATCTAAACATTCCCTTACAAACTTTACCCCCCCTCCCTCCCAGTTCAGCCACATTATTGATCTATGCAGTTACAGCTGGCAATTTCTTCAAGTCATTCCTCCACATTTTCCTAACTTCTGCCAATAATTATACCTTCTTGAATATCAATGCATCCTGTACATACTGTTGGTATGCCTGTTCCCCCTCTGCATAACTACAAAAACAGCAGCATAGCTATGTTAGTGTTGCAATGTTGTCTGGGGGGTTAACCTTCAATGTATGTGTTTTTTCAATTTGTTTTCACAACAAGTTGGTACGCATGTTTTCTCATTTGCTGATAGGGGATGATTAAGACATTTTGTAAAAAAACACCCCGCCCTTTTCCCAAAATTGAACAAAGGGATCGTTTCTGGAGCCTTTGTCATGGATTTTGAGTGTTCCACATCTTTCACAATTCTCGCTGAAGAATTGTGACACACAAGAGAACTCTTTGTAGATTACTGCTCAACGCCGTCAGTATTAGTGCCCCCAATGCCACCAAGCATCCCAGGTCTTATTAGTACTGCCACCTGCTTCTCCATTGGTGTCAAGTCTTTAGGGACTTGTAGACCTTGGCCAGTTTCCATTGCTGCTGTCAGATTTCTTGCCAGCTTTTCCTTGGGCGGCCTCTGCTTGTAATCATGCCACTCCTTTTTGCATTCCTCTACAACCCAGAGAGTGGGTTCCACTGCATTGACTTTGCCAAATACAGCTCTCCATAAAAATACCTTCTTGGGTAATGATAATGTTGAGGTGCCAAACAGCTATTTCTCTTATTTGGTCTCCTTAGCAAGTAGAATCTCATTTTCATCTTGAATAGAATTCACCTTTCTTTTCCTGGAACCCTACTGGCCCACCTCTTTCTTGGTGTGTGCCCTACTGGCCGGTATCACCTTTTTGGGTTACCATCTTGCAGGTTGGAGAATTCCAGAACGCTTGTCTCGTATTTGCATCGCATTTGGTAATGAAATGTGATGCAATAACACCTTCCATGATGTAACGGCGGCTTATACCACATAAGTACAAACTGCGTCATGCAACAGCAAGTTGTGTTATGGTGAGTTGTGCTACAAGGCAGAGTTTTGCACCATTGTGCAATGCATAGTAAATATAGTGCGACCCATGTGAAAAACACAACGCAGCACACCTTTTTTTTTTTTTACAAAATGCAACACTGAGTGAATTTTTGTAAATCTGGCCCATAGTTTATGTCTTAGTCTTCAAATTGCAGTTTATGTAACTGTTGATTATTCTGAGTGACTCTGCCAGGTATGTAACCATAGGCACGGAAAATACTGAGATGTCTGTTTCCTTTAACTAGGAAACATAGAGGAAGGCACAGTTGTGACCAATGTCAATGTTTCCCAACTGCCCCGTGCAAAACTTTGTTCACAAAGATAATCCCAGGCATGAAGAGATTCTCACTTAAACACATTTCAAAGATGACATCTGTCTCATGAAAAAGCCATGACCACTATTGCAGTCCTGAAATCCATCTAATTTGCACCTGCCAATAATGCCCAGGATGAATACCACCATCATTAACTAATGCCGATAAGAGTCTAGCACATGCAGACACACATTCCTCTGTGATTCCAAATGCACCATTGCCATGGATTGGCACAACAAAACTGCTGAGAATCATAGATATTGCTGGGAGCAGCAAACCATAGCCTCAAGCATGAAAAAGACTTTGACAACAAACCCCCAAATCACAACACCCAGAGGGAGTTTTACTGCACCACCTCAAAAAATGAAACCACCAGCCTTCAACTACACAGGAAATGAGAATTTCACAGTATGTCACCACTGTCACTGGATGTTACCAATCTGACACCAGCTCAATTGGTAGTGGCCAACAAATAATTAAACCCATTAAGGTTACGAGGCCCAGACAGATGGGAGCAGCCAAGATGCCAGAATTCTACAGAAACATTAAATGATTTAATGTGAACCTGCTCTATGAGTTTGGCAAAAAGCAGAGAACCCATCCACACAGAATGTGAAGTTTACAACATTTTCTTCTTTGGGACAACATTCTCAGGAAATAGGGGTTTCAAAGACAATTATGGGGTGAATACACCAATGATTGAATAGATTTGGTGAATGTCACTGATTCCACATGATGTTACAATGGGTGAGGTTAGGCAGAGGTGAAGTCTGTTGTCTCATTTGTACAGGGTACTGCATGCCATAGTAAACTAGCAACATGCGCTACACAACTGACAGGAGGCAGCAGGGGAATGGGTGCAGTGGGAGTTGGCAGCTTTGTGTGAGTCACAGCTTTGCATGAGTCATAGCTCTCTATGAACTACTGTATAGAAAGGGAAATCAGTGAGTCTTACAAAACAGAGACAGCAACCACACCGAGAATCTTGACCATATTGAAGTTGCAGAATAGTGTGATGATGTTAGAGGAAATATGAATATTTGTGGCATACTATGTGTGTGGAGACTGGCCTGGGGGATCTCATTGGTGTTAAGTTCATCTATTGGATTTTTAGAATAAAGACGCAAGCAGATATGAGTTTTAATGAGCACGTTCCTAGACCTTCTGTGTACTTATTAGCAGGCAGCTCTTAGGTTCCTATGTGAGGAGTGTTATTAGTGCTTCAGTGTCTTTTGCCTGGACCATACTGTTTGAGAGCACCATACTCATGTATCCGCCATCTAGCATAGGCTGCACCTATTAGTCGTAGAAGTCATTTGCTTACTCCCTGTCTGCATCCTACAATTATGGATCATGCAGTTAGGGGTCTACTAACTAGAGCTTTCCAAAATGTATGCATAAAAAGCAAAATGTGAGAAATACGCCTCTTGTCCCTCACTGTCAGTGAAATGGTTTTCTTGAGGTTCCGTTGAACCTTTTTGCTCAGCAGTTATGGAGCAAAGCTAATCCATCATCTCAGTCAGGAGTGGGTGGAATTTTCTGTCAACTGCTTTTTCACTTTCTATTCCTTTTTCATGTGCATGTTCCTCATTTCTGTAACAGCACTTCTTGTTCCGTGCATGTCTTTTGTGTTTCTCTGCTGCTCTGCCTTATTTACTAGGAACTTGTTGCAATCTGTCTTCAGGTATTTGTAACTTCAGTACCCAAGTGTGGAATGGTACCCTTTAAAAAGGAAGCTCCTGGTCAGAAGGGTCACAGTCTGATTCTTTTCACTGGTGGAAGTACACACAGTGGTGCATATGGACTCTAAGATCTGAGGTAAGCCTATTGCTGAGGGTGCAGGAATCTACAGTGGTAGTGAATAATAGCTTTGGAGCCAACACAAGTTCACAACAGCTATTGGTCAGGGTCACAGAACCATGAACAAACAGAGAGATGGTGTCTATAGCTAAAATGGCAACAATAGTGGTGGTAGTTGTAATTATGTTGGGATTGGTGGAGGTGACTTTTATCTCAGCTGAGGCAGCAAAAGTGGTGGTGGTTGATACTAGCTCTGCCAAGGCTGCAACTTTAGTGGTGATAGTAGTGGTGTCCATGATGCTGCAGGGGAGTAAGAAAGAAATTCTAAAGGCGAGATGTAAAATGAAGGAGTTAAAAAATCTAGGGGGTGAGGACTGGAGGAGTGGGGCCTGGAGCTGGAGAACAGTAAAGGAAAGGAGAGAAGTGGGATGGCGATAGAAGGGAAAAGCAGGGTAGGAGAAGATATGAATGTGTAAGATAGAAGGGAGGGGTGAAGGGGGTTATGGAGAAGGGGAAGAGTGTGGTTTTCAGAGATAGGGAATCTAAGGATAGAGGAAAGGAGGACTGCAGCTGCCGGTTGGTACGTGTCCTGGTACTGGGTAAAGTCCTCTGCCTGGGTCCTAAATATGCTGCTGGTTGCGATAGGCTGATAGTTGCCTATTGGCCCTCCTGAACTGCTCTTGCTATGGGACTGGATCCTGAGGCTGGTGCTTTTGACCTGGAGACATGCTTTTTAAAAAGCCCAAGGAATGGGAGAATCTGGAGACTAGGCCATCAAATGGGTTCTGTTTGGATCCCATCGTTCCTGTCGAAGAGGAATGTTATCTACTGATTGAAAGTATAAAAATGATGAAGGTCGGTCTCTCAAAGATCTTGAGATATTAAAAGATCATGCATGACAAAGAACAATGAAGAACAGTGGATGACATCTATTGAAAGCAAAAGATACACAAATAATGGACGGAATGCAGAACAAATCAAACATTCACCCCCCCAGTCAAGAGATCCGGGTTAAATCCATTGTTATTTTGCTCACCATGCCATTCCAGTTTAGATCCAGCCATATGCAAATAAGTCTTGACCCTACTCCTCATGAGAACAGTCCAGCCCGAACTGCCAAGCCAGATCCTCCCTGGACCAGAAACAAGAATCCTGGGACCGGTTTCGAGATATCACCCCTTAACAGCAAGGCTAGCTTGAATCCAGTGGCACAGTGAGCCCAGGACCCACATCTGGTCATACCCGGCGCACTTAGGGTGAGAAAGCAAAATACACACAAATGATTGACGGAATGGGGACCAAATCAAACATTCACTGCCATTCAAGAGTCCTGGGTTAAATCCATTGTTCTTTTGCTCACCATGCCACCACAGTTTAGACCCAGCCATATGCGTATCAGTCTTGACCCTGTTCCTCATGGACCTCTTCACATCGTATGACATGGTATCCCATCCTCCTACAACACCCCCATAAGATTGGCATCCAAGAGCCCACTCTCCACCAGATTTGCTCTTTCCTGACTGGAACAATGTAGTCAGTGAGCCTTGCCCCCTACTCCTCCGACACATGCAATTTATCTGCCGGAACCTCAAGGATCACCTCTTAGCCGGACTCTCTTCTAGGCCTCCTTGATCCCTCTCGGTAATGTCATCCACATCCATGACATCAACATCCTTTCCTACGCAGATGATACCCAATGCATGCTCTTTTTCTAGGACAAGACACATAGAAAAAGTTAGCCGCATGCATGACTTAAATGGCTGACTGGATGAAGACCAACTGTGTCAAACTCAACATCGACAAGACATAAGTTGTGATCTTTGGGATAAATCAGTCCTCACTGCCCATGTCAACATGCTCGGGATCATCAGCTACAGCAAACTTGATACGACCACCCAATTTAATGACCTCACTTTCTCTTGCTCCTTCAGTCTGAAGATGTTGGGGAAATCTTCAAATGGCTCCCGACCAACTCCTGCAAAGCCATCATACACACCCTTGTCAGTAGTAAATTAGACTAATGGAACATGCTCTGCACCGGGATCAGTAAACAACTCAAGACTGCAAACCATCCAGAATCCAGCAGTCAGAATCGCACACAACCTCCAACGTCTCAAACACACACACACACACACACACACACACATCCTACTGCACCTCAGAGAGCTCCACTGGCTCCCAATTCACTAAAGAGCGAAGCTCAAACTCTTCACACACACCTACAGAGCCCTTCACAACACTGGCCCAGCCTACCTTAACGGCTTCATCAGCTTTCACAAACGATCCAGACACCTGCGCTCGGCTGAACTCTTACTTACACACATCCCAAGCATATTGAAAACAAGAGTCGTCAGCAGGGCCTTTTCTTTCATTGCTCGTAAAGCCTGGAATGATCTGCCTATACATATCAGAGCCTCCTCCTCAATTCCTGAGTTCTGTAAGCAGGGCCGGACTGGCTACCGGGCGTTTTGGTGCATCTAACCCTGTCCTAGGGCAAGCAGGGGGGGCTTATATGAAGAGTCAGGACTCAAGCTTCTTACAGACAGGGCCGGACTGGCTACCGGGCGGTTTGGTGTGCTGCCAGGCTGAGGACTGATTTCACTGCGGTGGGGGCTGATTTCGTTGATGGGGACCTGCGTGTGCTTCTAAATAAACAAAGCAAAACGAATGGTTTTAAGCACACGCAGGTCCCCATCAACGAAATCAGCCCCCAGCTTGGCAGCACACCAAAACGCCCTGTAGCCAGTCCGGCCCTGTCTGTAAGAAGCGTGAGTCCTGACTCTTCATATAAGCCCCTCCTGCTTGCCCTAGGACAGGGTTAGACGCACACCTGCTCAGCGCCAGGACACCCTACTAGGTGATTGAGTGCCTAACAACTAAACATACAGGTTACAAAAGTAAGTTTGGTCCAAACAGAATCTCTTAAACATTAAAAATCTGTAGCACCCAGAATAAATGATTCTTCAGAAAGGTTTAGAAAATCAATTTCTCAAGTTTATGTTTTTCTTGTACCAAAATCAATTTGTACATCATACTCATAATAGAAAGGTGCTCCAAAACAAGTGGATAGAAGCAAGTGCTCAGAGGAGTGCTCGTGGAAGGTTGGGAACGAAAGAAATAGTGCAATGAAATTACAATATTTACAATGGGTGAAAGATAAACCTGTCTAACACATATTCTGTTCTAATCTGGCGTAATCCAGCAACAGACGATACAGTAAACAAATTGCCATTATCTAAAGGTGGATTAAACTGGAGTACAGGTTGATGTGAAAAGTCCTACAACTAAATATAACAAAACATACCATTAACATAATATATCATAGCTTAACAAAGCATAGGATAGCATAGCATAAGATAACATAACGTAATGTTTGTATAGTGAGGAACAAAGCACAGATTGGGAGGTGTGAAAAAGATGAGGGAGGTACAAAGACGGGGGAATGAAAGTATCAAGAAAACACATGTGATGAGAAACATCTGGACTGAAGCAAGAAAAATGCTGAAAGCACTAAGTATGCAGAGGACTGTAGGGAATGAGAAAAATGCATTTGAAAGGGGAGACAAGGCTGAAAAGGCAGAAATGTTGCTTATTCACATTCTGGTGCCTTTTGGACTTCGGAGGTTCCAGTTCAACCTATTCGTCAGCATAGCAAAAATTGACAAAAATGTGCACAAAACAGCCCTTCTTCACATCTGAATGCTACAGAAAGAATTCACTCTACTAGTGCCATGATTGTGTTGCTTAAGGTCCATAAAAGGGGTTGCAGCCATGTTGATACATCTGTAACAAATAGCCAAGTGAAATCTAAGAGTTCCCACTACTTACTACTCTCTCCCATAAACGCTCTTTCTTACCTGACTGTGAAATCCTTAATTGTTTGGGTAAGACACATATCCCACCGACATCTACTGCCTAATTGTGTTCACCTATCATCTAGAATCGAGAACGAGTTGTAGCAGATTTTAGACCACTCCATGCCTTAGTGGTCAGTGTGTTAAACCCAACAGCTGTAGTTCGTGGTCATCTGTGGTAATCTCGGTTACAGAGTTATGTGCGGATAGTCATTTTGTGCAGCATGAGGCAGCTATGCAGCAATATGAGGATTTGGATCATATATATTTCATGGTGCAGGCACATAAATTACTTTTTCACCCCAGTAAACCAGGAGTGTGCTCTGTTGCACCTACTCTGATCCTTATTTACAAGACTGTGGTGCCATATTCTTCAGGGAGTATTTATTCACTGTCACTTGAGAGGTTTAGAAAACATTTGTAGAATTGTGTAGAAGCATTATGTGTTCTTTGATGGTGTGGGCAAGTATCATAGTAGGGAACAGTTCTGATTTGTTGTTTTTATATCAACAAGGTGCCTGATATCAAGGATTCTTGTCAAATTCCATAAGCCTTTAAATAATTATGAGCTGTTTACTCTGGGGTAGCCCCTTGAAGTAGATGAATGGGTGACTTTGGGGCTTCTTCATTTCTATGTGTTGTACTGTATGTGGGTATGTGTGTGACCATCTCTATGGCCCAGATGTACAAAAGCCATGTAGCATTTCTTAATGGGCCGAATCACTATTATGGCCCGTTAAGAAATGCAAAATGGCATTTTTAGATGTACAAAGGGCCAAAACCAGTCACAATTTGCGATTTATACCAGGGAGAAATCACAACTTACGACCACGATTTAGGAATCGCAAATAGGGATTACCTATTTGCGATTCCTAAAGCACATGTACGCAGCATTTCCTAAATGCGAATAGGGCATTTAGGTAATGCTATTACCATTGACTTGAAGACCATGGTAATCATGTGCAAAACTTAAAAATGCATTTAAAAATGCATTTTTTAATGTGACATGAAGCGCACATATGCCCCTAGGGCATATGTTCACTTACATGTGCACTAGGAAATTCAGGGTGCCTCCAGGAGTGGGCCTTAAGCCCAGAGGCTAAATCACAATTTAGGAAATGGAAACCATTTTCTATTTTGCCCATAGGCGGGAATACAATGGCATTTCCTATTTGCGATTCCCTAATAGCGCTTCCTACTTTGTAGAAATCACTATTAGGTAATCGCAAATTTAGTACATATCCTTTTGCATTTCTTAAATAGTGATTCCTACGGAGTCGCTATTAAAGAAATGCAAACGAGAAGCTTTGTACATCTTGGCCTAAGTTTCTGTCGTTTCTTGCAGATGTTTGGTTATGAGATGTCAAAAATATCTCTGTTAACTGTCTTGTAATTGTTAAAGAAATGTTATCATTCTCATCATACATGTTTGTCGGTGATGTGACTTGTGGTTTGATAAGTAGAATGCGGTTATTCATAGTGTCCTATTTGATTCTCAATCTCTGTATGCATTCCCGTTAGTATGTTGCGAAATATGTGATTTACAAATGATAAGGCTGAGACAAGAAAAATCGCACCTATCACATTTGGTGAATTTTGGTCACACTCATGTGGTGCGCAATATCTAGAATACCAGCCTTCTAATATTAATCACAAGAGTACCACTCCATATTATCATCATTTGAAAATGATCAGCACACACAATTTTCTTTGTATCTATATACTGTATGAAAGTTTTAATTTACAGGATGTATAAAGTTCATTCACATATATTTCTTTTTCACAGGAATTTCTTTATTCAAATCTTCTTAATAGTGATTTTCACACTGTATCTAACGCGTTTCGTCTCTTTACAAGAGTCTTCTTCAGGGCTTAATTTATTCGCTATTGTTAAATGGCCACAGACACCTTGTTCTCTTGTGCCTAAGCCCTCCTGGTTTGGTTGTGAAGTCATTCCATCAATGCAGATGATATGTACACATTCGGCAAATACTATGTGCTAGTGGTCACTCGACTTTCTAAATTTCACATAATTGCATCCTAGTTCCTTTCGGCTGGGTAAAGAACGGTTTCTTGAGCAGTTGTATTCCAAGGCCTATGTTGGCATTATTACCGTGTGTTAACTTAATGACAGAACAAGCTGCGCAGCCGGTTTAAAAAAAAAAAACCCTGTTCCAAAATATTGTCCTTAGAAATTAAACTTCTGTTTCTGTGTGTTCTTCTCCTTGGGTGTCATAAAAAAAAGAGCGTTTGGAGCTGCATATGTATCAGACTGAGGTTTTCTCAGAGGCTGTTTGTCGATCTATAGGTTGGGAGAGCCGTTTACCTTTTATGATGTATGCAATTCAATGATTGTTTGTAATTGCTGCAGCTGATCCTTTTAACGCACGCAAACCTCATTTATATGTGCTCTTCCGTGCTTACAGTGTTAGCTTGCTATACGTTTCTGTTTTCTGGTTTACTTACTCTGAAAAATAGCAATACTTTGAACCATCTAAGTGCTCTTTTTACTTATCTTTGTATACTGCATTGTAGATGTTTGAATATTTTTGGGTTATGGGTGAGCATATTAAATATTGTTTTAGAGTGATTTGGATAATGCAGGAGTCCATGTCTTTGGATTATTCTGCACTGTAGGTGCCAGTATATTTTCTGATATATTTTTGTCTCTCAACTGCAGTGATTGGTAGATATGGTTAAGCATGCTTGGGGGTACTTGGTCTTTTTTGCATTGAGTCATTGATTGAGCCATTACCATCTGCTGGCCTATTTGCCTTAAGTGCTGACCACTTTCTGTAACTGAGTACATGCACAATAAGCAAGGCAACTCCTTCTCAGTGGTTTGCGGTTATTTTGGGTGAATGTGTTTACACATCTTTATTTCTATCGCTACCGGTCAAGTCGAAAGGGACACTAATAGAGATTGTTGACATTTATTTTCTTATCTCTATTTCTGAAATTAGGAACAACATTTCTAGCAAAATGTGACTGTTAGTGAAAGGAAGAATATATTTGCCTATTTAATATGGCCCCAAAATTAACTCAGGACCATTTTATATCATTGTAGTGTAGGGTTGGTTGTAACAGAAGCTATTATTTATCTGAACTGATGTAGTGGTGGGTAGGCATCACATAACAAAAGGCTAGATATACAAACAGTTTGCGATTCGGTAATCGGTCGCAAACAGATTAGAGACCATTGAAAGGAAAATTTGAAATGTATCACTGTGGTTTTTTACTCTAATCACAAAAATAGCCATATAAACTGAATCTTACAGACTCGCTATTTTTGCAACTGGAATTTGCAATTACCTCTTACCAATTACTAATTTGCAGTTCCTATTTTGGAATGTACTATTGATTTGCTAAATCTAACGGTAGTAAAACTAAGCTTTTGCACACACAATTTAGCATCAAGTGGGAGCAGGTGGAAATCAGGTGCAAACTATAAAAGAGGTGGAAATTTTGATCGTTTTTCAAGAGTGGCTTCTCTGTGTAATATGATGAGGAGGGTGAGGCTGCTTGCTCCACACCACCATAGGAGAATGCAAAGACATTTTCACAGTCAGGGTCACTTTGTTTTAGCAGACTGTGGAGGAGAGATATAGCAAGTACAGGCTCAACAGCACTGATATTTTAGATGTAATAGCTGAGTTAGACCCTGTGATGTGTAGGGACACACACAGGAGTTTCTCAATATTAACCCACATAACCCACATTCAGGTACTATGTTGCCTACACCTTTTAGCCCTATGGAAGCTTTCAGAGGCTGTTGCCACAACAAGAGGGGTTTCCCAAAGTGGTCTTTTTCATGTTTGTTTTTTACAACATTTTAGATGCTGTGCTGCTACACATTCATAGATATATGTTTTTTCCAAGCTAACAGCAAGACTTTCAGCAAATAAAATTTGACTTTTATAGGTAATAGGCTGTGTTGGTGTGACAGATGTCTTTATTTGTTGTTGGACTTGGCCCTTTTTTTGCAGGGTTATCCCCAAACGTTTTGCTTCTTCCTCCTATTTTTTCCTGACCTGTTGTTGTTGGCTTTAGGACTCTGGGCACTTTACCACTGCTGATCAGTGCTAAAGTGCATATGCTCCCTGTGTAAATTGTTATTATGATTGGTTCTCCCTGCTTGGCATATTGATTTACTGGTCAGTCCCTAGTAGAGTGCACTGAGTGTGCCAGGGCTGGTAAATCAAATACTACCAGTGGGCTTGCAGCACTGATTGTGCCACCCACATGAGTAGTCCTGAAATGGTAACTCAGACTTGCCACCGCAGAGTCTGTGCGCAGTTGTTTACTGCCATGTTGACTTGGCAAGTGCACCCACTTGCCAGGCCCTAACCTTCCCTTTTCTTACATGTAGGTCACCCCTAAGGTAGGCCCCAGGTACCCCTGGGGGCAGGGTGTGGAGTATGTGAAAGGTAGGACATGCCCTGATGTGTGTGGTATGTCCTGATAGTGAAATACTGCCAATTTCGTTTTTCTCTATTATAAGGCTACCTGTCCCCATAGGAAAGCATGGGAGTTATTTTATAACATCTTATAAATATAACTTACCATTGGGACCAGATAGGAAAATAAAGTTTAGTATGCCTGAACTCAGAATCTAAAGATGCATCTTTTAGGAAAGGTGATTTTTACATTCTGAGTTTGAAAATACCACTTTTAGAAAGAGGCTATTTTCTTGTTCAACCATCCTGTGTGCCTCTCCCTGTTTGTTGATTGACTGTCTGGCTTTGGAGTGACAGGGGCTGGGGAGGTGCAGTGGCTCCAGGAGTCTGGATGAGTCAGCACTAGGTTGAAAAGGCCTGATCTGCATTTGGAGTGGTGGGAGGAGTAGCACCTGTACCTGAATAGGGCTGTGCATGCCTTCCACACTGCTGGCTCCGCCCCCCTGTGGTGTGTCTGGAGCCAAGGCTCACACTGACAATGGATGTTGTTGTGCACTTGCAGAGTGCCCCCCAGAACTGGTTTGAACTGGGCTCAGAGCCCCTTGCACAAAGAGAACAAAGACATTTCGGGGTATGAGGTATCAGACCCAAAACCCCAGACTTTTAGACTACTTCTGGAATCAAGAGGAACATTTGCTGAGGAGAAGAGCTGGAGAAACTGAGGAGAAGTACTGCCCTTGCTGGGTGTCTGGGGTTGGCCTGCATTTGCTGTTTCTGCCAAAGAAAGGAGAAGGACTTTGCTGTGTGCTGTGTCCCCTGCTTGAGGAAAGTCTCCAAGGGCTTGAGTAGAGCTTGCCTCCTATTTCGAAGTCTCAGGAACACAAAGACTTCACCCCCAGCTCCCCTGAACTTCCTTGCTGGGAGTTCTGACCTGCCAGTAGTGCCTGTGACTGTGTGGGGTCTCTGGAGGTTGTTTCTGCTGCTGGGAGCTGGAAAGCAACGCAACAAACAAGGAAGTCGACGCATCGCTCTTCTGGCGACAGTTTTCCGACGCAAGAAGAATCGTGCCGCTGCTGAAACCGACGCAGCGCCTGTCGCCGCTGCAAGAATCGACGCACTGAGGGATCGCGGCCGAAAAGGTCGACACAGCGCCGATCGCTGCCGCCGCATCGTTCGCCGACGCATCCCGGATTTCCACGCATCGTCCCTGTGCCGCAAGTTTTCCCCGACGCATCACCCGCGGATCGGAGTCATCTCAGAACCGAAGCATCGTTTCCATTTTAAACAAAAATTTACCTGGGAGTCCAAACAGGTGATCTGATCACTCCAAGCTCCTGTGCTCCAGAATGGCAGTGCAACAATGAACTTCCTGATTGTGATGTCATCAATATGTATCTGGGCGCCATCTGCAATTTTCAAACATGTAGTAATCGCTTTTAGCGATACAGTATTTTTAGGAAGCGTCATAAAAAATCGATATTAGGACCATATATGCGAAAGTACATTTCAATTACTGAATTATGAAATGTGATTACTTAAGTATCACAAATTACGATTCAGTAAAACAGACAATAGTACATCTGGCCCAATGTACCCGAATCATTAATAGTATTTTCAAATTAATTTTTGCATTAAAGGACAGTTGATGTGTTCCCCTAGCAATACATTCAGGCTCAAATCCAATGTGTCTGTTTTTTTTTTTTAATTGAGCAGAATCAAGCAACATTATATTAGCAAGTACAATGAATACAGTACAAAAGACGTGAGGTACACAATAAAAGTGATGTAATGTATCACATCCGGCCTACTCAACCATAGTAAATATAGAAAACGTGTGCAAATAAACATCGTGCAACGAAGATCCTAAAAATTAGCACTTGGACAGTCGGTAGGTTAGAAATAGCAAAATCAAATGAGGAATCAACTTTTATACTGTAGCGATAAAATGCATAAAGTGCAATCATGCCTCGTGGAAACCCTACTTGTCAAATTGGAATCTCATATCAATGATCCCAATGAAAGTAGGATACCAGCAAGAAGCAACACCAAGCATCTAGTACCAGATTTGTAAAAAAAGCCAGTATCAAGAAACAAAACATCTCTGCGCCCCCTAAAAATCAGAAAACAGGTAGAACAAATACAGCACCAACAAAGAAAAAAACCAAGGGGCCCATTAGGATGTCGGGCGGAAGCACTACCGC